>PVLA01003116.1:0-229095 GCA_004027455.1 Hydrochoerus hydrochaeris
TCTTAAATTATAGATCCTCTTGTCATCTTCTAATCTTTGTATTGTTACTTCTTGGTTGTTATTTTTAAGAGATCTTTCCTTTCATGATCACAAGAAGCAAACCTGTCTTCAAGGTTTGATAGTCTATCTTTAGTTTCTTTCAAGCAGTTTTGCCAGCTTTCAATGGAGTTTTTAATTTCTTGATAATCTCTTTGAATCTATTTCATGCATTCTAAATTTTTTTTATATTCTTCATGAAAGGTTTACCTGGTTTTTCTATGCTCCTCTATTCTTCCATCTGTGTCTTCTTGAGAAGTGCTTAGCATTTCTTTTATTATTTTTCTTATATTTTCCTTTGCTTGCAATAGTATTTCTGTTTTAAGTTCTTTTATAATTTCATGAAGTTCTTTCTTTATGTCAGATGCTGTTGCTTCAGAAACTGCAGGTCTGCAACTCTGGATCTCTTCTGTGTTTACCTCTCCTGGGCCAGCACTGTTTGGGTTGAAGGCTGGAGACTGCTTTTTGCTTCTTCCTCTTGTTGTGTTCTTGGTTTCTTCCAGACAAGTGGGTAGTGGGGTTCCCAGCACTTCTTGTATTGGTAATGATTACTCTGAAGCATGGTGGCTAGGGATTGTTGCTTTCCTCAATCTGCTGGTGACCACTGGAGTATAAGCAGGGGCAGGGCAGGGTGGCCCCTTCCTTCTGAGCTGGTCAACCACTGGGAGTCTTTACCATGTTAGTGTGTGATTCACAGTTGGAGTCGGTTAGGGATAGCTTTAGGGAAACCTCACCCTTGGGTATTGGATCGCACACAGGGGCAGGACTCAGTCCAAGCAATTTTCACCAATTTGCTCTGCAGTAGGAGTGGCTGAATGAAGCCGGCCATAGTTCTGGTTTGGGGCTTATCCTGCCTGACTCCAAAATGGTGCCCAGCCAATTGCCCACTCCCATGGGAGAACTGAGTCTCTCAGACTCACCTCGAGCTGGTGCAGTTCTCTGGTCTACCACTCCCCTCTGCTACCGCATCTTCCCACCAAGGCCTTCAGGCTTGCCAGTCACCGCTTCACTGTGACCATGGGTTTCTGGATTTCAGTGGTGCTTCTTATGTATTGGGACCAGCTCTGGTGAAAGTGCATCTGGCTATTGCCTTCTGTTTGTTTTTGTTTTTCTTTCTCCTTCACTTTATTCTCTCTGTGGGCTTTAATTCTCACTTTAGTTTCTTCCTGGGTCAAAGGGATCCATTTCTTTCCTTCTGGTCTTCTCCAGAATGCTATATTCCAGCATCTGGGCTGTTTCTCTCAGAGAGGCTTTTTACTTTGCTGCTTATTGTTCCACCATCTTCCCAGAATCTCCCCTTCTGGCATTTTCATTAGCCACTAACCTTGTCTGATACAGTTGGAAGGTTGTAACTGGCATGGAAATTTACAGCAAGTCCCTGCTGGTGCACAGCACAGGTTATATATAGGGAAAGTCATTTTTTTTTCAATCTGCAGTTGTTTGGGATGCAGCTTATATAAAACAACTGTTAACTAAGTATTACTTTAATTGCAAAACAAATAAAACTTGAAACTATTTTGTTGACATTTGGAATGCATTTTAGTAAAAACAAATAATTCCCCCCCAAAAAAATTTTTTTGAACTGGATGTGGTGGTGCATGTCTACTCCCTAATTTCACCTACCTGGGGGGCTGAGGCAGAAGGAGTTCAAGTTTGAGGTCAGCCTGGGTAATTTAGCAAGCCCTTGTCTCAAAATAAAACCTAAGAAAGTGTTGAGGATATAACTCAGTGGTAGAGTGCCCTGGTTATGATATCCAGACTACAAATCCCCCCACCAATTTACTGTATAACACAGTGTTCAGATTATAGGATAAGGTGGAAAAAAGTTAACAAATGGCACAAAGGACCCCTGCAGATGGCTGTGTGGGTATGGTACTGTGAAACTCCAAATAATCTTGCTTTTATAGACAAATAAGACATTTCATATATCAAAAAGGGTAAAATATGTAAAATTATTGATAGGCAGTAGCCAGGGGGTGTTTTCACCCTAAGACAGGACTCACTGCACAAGAGGAGCTGTTCAAACTTGGGGACACATGATCATGATGACAGTGATGGCTGGCAGCCCCGGAGGCCTCTGTAGAGAGACACAGCAGTGGAGGGAGCAGCAGACTGGATGACTGCACTGGCTGGTGTGGTTGGTCCTGATAATCCATGACAAAGATCAACCAAAGGTCACAGAAAATATAGTGGCACAGTGCTAAAGAACCAAGGACTAGGCCAAACAAGCAACTTCTCATCTCCAACAAAATGAAGAGATAAGATTGTCCAACAGACTCAAAACCCAAAAACCAGCTATACCTAGAAGATACCTCAGAGAAGTAATCATCACCTAAAGGTCCTAAATACCACCAATACAGCAACCCACCATAGGCAACTTACAAGCATCAGGAATTAAACCAGAGAGAGAAAGAGAGAGAGAGAGAGAATAAAATGAGAAAACTCTTAAGCAAAATCCGACCTCAGACATCCAGTTCACAAAAGGCAAATCCAGGGGACAATGAGATGGAACAATCCAAAAGCCCCTCCCCCAGGTCTCTCTGAAGTGTAATCAACAAAAAAAATTGATTGAGACCCTGGAAAAAATGAAATCAGAAACATTATCTCAGGTAACTATAGAGATTACCAACACAGACCAAAAAAAAAAAAAAAAAAAAGATGAGCTTAAGCAAATTATGGAAGCTCAGCATAGGAAAGAAATGAAATCCATAAAGCAGATTCAAGCAGATATCCAGGAGAATAAAAACTCCATTGAAAGCAAGCCATGTTGGGCCCAGAAGACAAAAGTCAGTGCCTCCTGAGAGTCGGCCATGCTGGGACTGGGAGGAGCCCACCAAGAAGCCAAATAGCCAGTCTTTCTGGTAAACCATGCAAGCCATGCAGGGCCCAAGAAGAGAGATGTCAGTGCCTCCTGAGAATCAGCTATGCTGGGACTGGGAGGAACCCACCAAGAAGCCAGATATCCAGGCTTTCTGGTAAGCTGCACAAGCCATGCAGGGCTAAGGAAGAAGGAAGTCAGATAGAACTTCCTATGAGCCCACTGGCACGCAGGCTGAGAATCAAGAACTCCATTCCCCACACCCCAGGAAAAGCACCCAGCTGATTCAGAGGACAGATTGAGTTGATAGAAACTGAGATACAAAAAACAACTGAATGCTTGTATTGCTTGGTTGACTTTGGAGGTCTAGGGCCAGCAGTCTGGGCATCTGTTGGGAGGATGATAGTGTGCAGTATAGCAAATATGGAGAATTTCCTACTATTTTGTTTTTGAGGTCCAATATTGTTCTCATTGTTTTGTTTTGTTCTGATTGTTTTGCTTTATTCAGTGTTCTATTTTGACTGGTTTTATTCTGTTTTGTTTTGGTTTGATTTTGCTATATCTGATGGAATGGACAGCTATTGTGAAGATAACAAGATATGTGATGGTGGTCGTTGTTGTTTTCCTGTTATTCTGCTTCGAAGTTCTGTATCAATTTCACTGCTTTATTTTCATTGATTTTATTTTGTTTTGTTGGGTTTATTACCTTTAAAATAAAAAAAAAAGCTCCACTGAAAATATTCAAAGCAGATTAGGCCAATGTGAAGGCAGGATCTCAGATATTGAAGAGAGGCTTGCAGTTAGCAACCAGGAAAAGAAAGATTTCTTAAAAATAGCAATGGAACATGAGAAATCAATCTGGCAGCTGCTAGATGAGACAAAGAAGAACAATTTAAGATTAATTAGAATTAACAGACACACAGGAGATACCACAGATGACATTAAAAAAAATATTTGCAGGCATCATGACAGAAAAGTTTCCTGGTAGAGAAAAAGAATTTGATATACAGATAAATGAGGCATATAGAACTCCAATTAGCAATAAAGAAAAAAACTACAGCCAGACATATCAAGATTCCAGAAATTCAAAACAATAATAGAATGTTAAAAGCTGTTGTTAGAGAAAACAAACAAGTTACCTACAAAGGAAAGCCCATCAGAATTACAGCTGACTTCTCAATGCAAACTCTCAAGTCAAGGAGAGCTTGGAGTGAAGTACTCCAAGTTATAAAGAAAACAACTTTCAACCCAGATTGATGTACCCTGCAAAACTGTCTTTCAAAACTGATGGAGAAATAAGATACTTGTATGACAAAGAAATCTGAGGAAATTTGTGACCACCAAACCAGCACTCCAAAATCTTCTGAAGAACATTCTAGAAAGAGACAATAAAGACTACAACTCCATGAACTGCAACAGAAGGAATCTACAAGGAAAGGCAAACAATTAGAAGGAGGGAGCCAACAACAGGAAAATAACATGACAAGGGTAAATCAATACATATCAGTTTTAACCATCAATGTTAATGGTCTCAATTCACCAGTCAAAAGGCACAGACTGGCAGAATGGATCTAGAAGCAAAATCCAACAATATGCTGCATACAAGAAATGTATTTAATTAAAAAAGAAATTAATACACTGAAAGTCAAAGGATGGAAAATAATACTCCATGTGATAGGAACTTAGAAAAAAGCACGGGTAGCTATTCTATTTGCAAACAAAGTGAATTTCAAGCCAAGACTGATTAAGAGAACAAAGAAGTTTACTATATCCTTGTGAAGGGAACAGTCCAAAAGGAAGAGATAACAATCATAAATATATATGCAACAAATACTAGTGTACTCTACAATTACTAAAAGACATGAAAAATCAAGTAAGTCCTGATACAATTGCATTGGAAGACCTCAATACCCAACTTAATGTTGAACCTCAAAGTTATAGAAAAAGAAGAGCAGGCTAAACCAAAAGTGCTACGACCCAATGCAGCTCCTGAGGTACTTGGGGTTAAGGACCAGCAAGAGGATGAGAAAAATAAAGAAGAGACAAAACTGGGGTCAGGTGGAACCCTTATTCTCCTGATGGGAGGAAAGAACTGCTCAACTAGTGCAGCATGTTTATTTATACCCTCCAAAGAAGAAAGTCAATTTCAGCCCCTCTGCCTAGCAACTTGTTTGCCTGGCAGGCCTGGGCTCCTTGCCTTCTTGGTGCTGGAACAACTTGTTTACATAGCTTGTTTTGGTTTCTCTATTATTTCTGGGCTTGCTTGCTTTAGCCCCCCACATGTGATCAATCTCCAGCTTCAATGGCTCCCAATGTAAGCCTCTTTTTTGTTTTGTTGTTGCATAGGAAGGGTGATCAGTTGAAGCTGGAGGAGCTGTGTTGGAGAGCTCTGTAGATCTTTTAAGTGCAGTCAAAGATTTTAAGTCCCTGCATTCCTCAATTGAAATCCTGTGCAGTCCATTAATCTGTGACAGCAGTCAGCTACCAGTGTAGCTGGCAACTGCCAAAAGGTATTAGTGATTTGAGTTTCTTTTATAACATTTTTACTTTAACATGGTTTTACATACCTCTAGTAGTTGTACACTTTCTGCAGGATGTCCAAGACCAAGTTAAGGTGAGACCTGTTCTAAACACAATCAATTTTTGTTATCTATCAAGGTCAGTTAAGTCTCCTCAGGAACCTTGGAACCAGCTGTAGCACCTCTTAGTTCTTCTGTCAGTGTCAGCTGTTCAGATGAGTCATGGCCATTGCTTGACCAAGTTGCTTTCTGTGAAAGCCTGGGAGATTTTTGCTCCTGGTGACTCTCCTTAAGCACACCACACACAGATGATTACTTTCTTCAGTGGTCTCTCAATGTTTTTAATCAGAATACCAGGGACTCACTGAGTATAGAATGACACAGCAGAGGTTCTCTTATGTCCTGGGTCCTCATTGATCTTGGAGAGCTAGGGCCAAAATGCAGACTGTACACTTAGCCCATCTGTCTCTCTAATTATTTGTCTCCAAACCTCAGTTGTTGAACATCCAGAAGAAAAGATTGATAACAGTACAATATAGTTAGGGGCAATATCATCTTATCTAAATATCAAACATCTTACAACATAAAATAGAACCATTAGTTTTCAACAACCATGGGTGTTTTAACATTTGAATACCTGTAGAATATTAACAGTTACATATTTTACACAGAAATAGAAATCAAAGCATAAAAACCATGATGACATTCTGTAACACACTTGAATTTTCATTTTGACATCAAATTTCTCCTTTTTGGTTAATTATCCTTATCTAATACATAAAGATTTTACTTAACTTGCTGATGTTAAGTGGGATGTAGATCTCATAAGCATTTGTTGAAGGCAGAGGTCTGAATCTGAACCAAAATTTTATCACCATAAACAATTCCTGTTTTACATTTTTTGAAGACCTGTTTATCTGGAAGCATGAATATATGAATACACCATGTGATTAACAACAATCATTTGTCATAACCATATGAAAACCTTTGTATGGGCATTTTTAAATCAAAACCTTTTGTATTATTTCTTTTAATGGTGATCAGTGTGAGCATATTACAATAATATTTATATAACTTTAGTTGGGGATCTCCCATAAGGCTATAGAGATGATTGGGGCCTCCAATCATTGAACAAGAGCTGGTAAAATGTTACCAGGTGGCCACTTTCTTATTTATCAATTGAAGTCCCATCCAACAATCCCAACTCCAAGGGATTTTTGTTTAATCATTTTTATAATAATTTTTTCTTAAGAAAACTCCAATCATAACATTTAACATATTATTTTTGAACAATGAGAGATTCTCAAGTTATGATAAGCAACAATGTACATTACATTTACACAACTGACTTTAGCATCATTTTGACTAACTGGGAACCCAGGTGAAAGCATGTTTTGTAATTCTATAACTCAAATAAACTTTGATTAAATTATCTATACATGCAAATAAAAAAGGAAAAAAGGAAAATTGCTGAGCTCAAAATAAAAAGAACAGCTGTTCACAAATGGACAAACGGATAAATGGGCAAACATGGACAAATGATCTGTACAGATTCAAACACAGAAACAAATGCAGAGTTGTCGGTGTCCACAAGAACTCTCCAAGTTCCTGGGGGCTATTTCACACCCCTTTGCTGAACTAGCTTGCTTCTTACACCCAGTGTCCTGCTGTCCTCTGGAGTTGAAACACCTGTCACCTCCAGCACCCCATGCCCTCAGGGTGTTTCTCAGGCACCCTGTGCCACTTGGACACTCCAGTACAGGCACTTGTGCTATTGGCTCCACACCTGTGAGCGATCACTAGCTCAGTGACTTCCCACAACACCTTAACAGACTGGACAAATAAGACAGATTCACAGGCAGACTAATGAACATCTTACACAATCAGAGTGCACTCAAATATTTTCTAGCCAAATTGAATTACACAAATTTTTTATAATTGTAGAATTTGTAATTTTAAACAGACTAGTCACATTTGTTGTAGGTCAGTTAGCAGAGATCTCTTATCAAAGAATTTGAAAAAGACAAAATCTTATCTATAATTAACATAGTTTTGTCATAGGACTTAGCATGCACTTCTATCATCTATTTGGACCTTTATTTTTGGTTACCATCTCCTGGGTATCTTGGGTCAATTAAGGTTGGTTCTAGCTTCATCCTTTTCTATGGGCTGTGGCGTGGTCTCCAAGGCATCACTGTCATAGGACTGAGCATCAGCTTCTGAGAGGTAGAATCAACTCCTTTCCTGGGTTTGGGCCCATGATATAGCTGGACAGTACACACTGGCACCCAGATAGGCAATCTAGCTTTTCCTGGAAAAAACACAAGCATACCCTCGACCCCACGTTAGCACTGGACTGGATGCTTTTATTGTCCAGTATGAAGATCATTCCAACGGACTCTTTTGATATTTGATTTATTTGATTACATTATCTGTCTGCTGAGGTAATTACATCTTTATTAGAATTTAAATATTTTAAATGGTATATACTGCCAAGTAAAATCTATTGAGGTAAACTCTCTCTTTTGTTGTTTTGAAATTTAAGTTATGAGCACATTTAATTATTTTTAGACCTGAAGATTATAAAGACTTTTTGGGGAGAAGTATAAAGAAAATGGAACCTGCATCTTATATTTAGGTACCTTGGGCTCTCCTGTGATATGCAGGTGGTGCTCCTGCTCTGGGCTGGAGGCCCCACTGTTGATGGGGATTTGAGCACCAGTACAGTATAAACTTTTGATTCATAAAGCATGTGCACAGGTGATAGGAAACACCAGGGTGGCTTGGGCAGGCCAGAGCCCTGTCCCACCTCTCTAAAGTATCAGAAGATCCAAAATCTTTAGGTACCCTTTCCTTATTTATAGGTTTTCCAATTTTTGTCAAGGGAAGGATAATCAATTGAGCAACACAATAACCTAGGGAGATTTGAACTGTGTTTTGAGTAGATTGAACCATAACCCTGATTTCTCCTTGCAGTTGAAACAAGCATCGTTGTTTCTTTATCTTTCTTGTTTGGGCCAATTCCAGGTTCAGTGGGGGCTTTGGTGTCCTCCCCTGCCTGGGGGCCTGTGAGAAGTAGTGAGAGGAGCAGAAAGCAGCAGTTTTATTAAATAACCCTTTAAAATCTGTAGAGGTCCAGCTAGATTTGTGTTGGTTTGTTTTTTCCTTAGTCTTGCTAAGCTTTTTTTCAGTTTCCTCCCAAGTATGTAAATCTACAATGTCTTCTTCTGGAGACAAACTCAATAAATTTAGCAAGCTGTGTAGTGTCAGTGAATTGACAACTAAAATTGATTTTAAAAAGCAGAAGGGACCTAAATAAATGTAGTTAAATTAATCGCGAATTTGAAACAAGTACCTCTGTAGTAAACAATTTTGAAAAAACAATGGAATTTGAGAATTTACATCACCAGATATCAAGACCCACTACAAAGCCATAGTGAGACAGTGATATGCTGGAGCCAGGCTGTTATCAGCTCATGAAAGCCAAATGTTGAATTTTTAGAAGTTTTAAAGGTTAGTTATTGTCCTATTGGTTATTTAAAATTGTCTTTTGTAAGAGCATTTTTGTAAATAGAAATCAGTGAACCATGAATCAGGACCACATTACCCCCAACCATTAGGAGCCTGCTGGGCCGAGCAGGGCCAGGCCATCTTGGGGAAGCCATCACACCCCTACTCTTTGGCAAGGCTGCCACAGGCCCTGTTGGAAGTTTTGAATTCACATCAAGTGGCCCAATGGTACCGTCCTCTACACTTTGGACAGATAGTTGAAGGTTTTGCTGAATGGACAGTTGGTGGCTCAGTTAAGGTTATCAGGATGGTGGTCATGCTGCCATCTTTTCCATGCTCGGGACCTGACTCTGAAGCAGTGCCTGGAGCCAGTTCCCTTGTAATTGTCTTGAGCCTAAGATTATTAAGACCCTGTCTAATCCAGATCCACAGAAGGAATGTAAATACTGGAATCAAGCATGCAACAAACAAGTCCTTATACATTTATGATGCTTTTGAATAAGTTTGTCCCATAGTTAGACAGCTGATATAATCAATATACCTCTTTTTGTTTTTCTTTTTTCAGGGGAAGGGGTTTCTCTCAGGCCCATTTATAACTGGCCCTAGAGAATAAGGGAGTTTCAATGCCCCACTCTTTACACCTGATGAAGCCAATATCAACACACTCCAGTGATGACTATTTACTTATACTAATGCACTTCTCCCTTAGTTGCATGCATATGAGAAGTGTCCTCTCACCCTCAATCTCTTACCCCATCTGTGTTCTGGCACCTCATGCTGTGACCCAAAATGGCTCCTGAGGTTCTCGGGGTTAAGAACCAGCAAGAGGATGAAAAAATAAAGAAGAGAAAATCTGGGGTCAGGTGGAGCCCTTGTCCTCCCGATAGGAGGAAAGAACTGCTCAACCAGTGCAGCATGTTTATTTATGACCTCCAAAGAAGAATGTCAATTTCAAACCCACTGCCTAGCAACTTGTTTGCCTGGCAGGCCTGGGCCCCTTGCTTTCTTGGTGCTGGAACAACTTGTTTACATAGCTTGTTTTGGTCTATATTTTCTGGGCTTGCTTGCTTTAGCCCCACACATGTGATCAATCTCCAGCTTCAACAGCTCCCAATACAAAAAAAAAGTACCCAACCAAAAAAGAGACAGATCAATTAGATTTTTAAAAATCAATAATAAAATATTAGAACTAAATCAAACTTCTGAACAAATGGACCTAGTAAATGTCTATATTGTTCCACCCTACAACATCAGAATACACACTCTTCTCAGCTGCACATGGGACATTCTCTAAAACAAGCCATATACTGGCTCATAGAACATGCCTAAGTAAATGCAAAGGAACTGAAATTATCCCATGCATACTATCAGATTGCAGTGCAATGAAACTGGAAATCCATGCCAAGGAAATCACAAGAACTTCATAAACATAAGGAAATTAAATAGCACCCTACTGAGCAATCAATGGGAAATTAAAGAAGAAATTAGTCAGTTTTTACCGTTGAATGATAGCAACAATACAACGTATCAGAACTTGTGGGACACAATGAAAACAGTCTTAAGAGGGAAGTTTATAGCAGCAAATATCCATATCAGGAAAACAGAGTAAGTATATAAACAACTTAATGTTGAACCTCAAACTTATAGAAAAAGAGCAGGCTAAACCAAAAGTTCATACAAGGGAGGAAATTACAAAGATCAGAGCAGAAATTAACACAGTGGAGAATTTTAAAAAAGCAATACAAAGAATAATGAAGATTTGACAAACCCTTAGCCAACCTTATCAAAAAAAAAAAAAAAAAGGAATAAAGTCTCAAATCTGCACAGTTAGGAATGAAAAGGGTGAAATCACAACAGACCCCAAAGAAATCCAGAAAATCATCTATACCTACTTTGAAAGCTTGTATTCTAATGATGGAAAATACAGAAGAAATGGACAGATTCCTAGACATATGAATTACCAAAGCCGAATAAGAAAGACATAAAAATCCTAAATAATCCAATATCAATAAATGAAAGTGAAGATGTAATTAAAAACCTATCAACAAAGAAAATCCTAGGCCCGGATGGATTCACTGTTGATTCTACAAGAAATTTAGAGAAGACATAATAACACTACTTCTCTAACTCTTTAATTAAATTGAATAGGAAGTAATACCTCCAAATTCATTCCTGGAAGCAAGCATTACCCCAAAACCAGTGAAGTACCCAACCAAGAAAGAATTACAGATCAATCACCCTAATGAACACTGATGCAAAAACCCTCAATAAGATGCTGGCAAACAGACTGCAGCAAATCATCAAGAAGATTGTACATGATGAAGTGGGATTCATCCCAAGTATGCAGAGATGGTTCAACATACATAAATCCATAAATGTAATACATTTTATTAACAGAGCCAAGAACAAAAATCATATGTTCATTTCAATAGATGCAGAAAAAGTTTTTGACAATGTCCAGCACCCATTCATGATTGTCTCGGTCACTTTTCTCTCATTGCCGGGACAAGGAAAGGTTTGTTTAGCTTACAGTTTTTGGAGATTTCAGTCCACAATCAGCTGGCTACAAGGCAGGGTGACATGGCACTGGGGCAACACTTCAAGGCAGCAGCCAGAGCAAAAGGGAAAAAGAAAGCCTCTTTTCCTTCCTTATATTGTACACAGGCCACCTCCCGATGCAGGGCAGATGTAGCACTCACAAAATCTCTGTGCTCTCCTCTTGCACAGGATGAAGATGTTTACAAAGTAAGGATTTTGGTTCCCTGCTGAGTCAGTTAAACTTCTAAACTTCTCAAGTTGACACAGTGTATACATAAGCATAACAATGATAAAAACCCTACAAAAAATTGGAACAGATGGTCTTCATCTCAGTCTGATAAAAGCTATCTATGATGAATCAACAGTCAACATCATAATAAATGGACAAAAACTGAAAGCTTTAAAGTTAGGAATAAGACAAGGATGTCCACTATCACCACTCGTATTCAACATAGTCCTCAAAACTTTAGCTGGAGCAATTAGACAAGAGAAAGAAAAGGAATAAAGATTGGAAAGACCTATTCTTATTTGCAGATGACATGATACTCTACTTGAAGATCCTAAAAACTCCACCAAAAGGCTTCTAGATTTAAAAAGCAAATTCAGTACAGTAGCTGGTTACAAAGTCAACACTCAAAACTCAATAGCCTTCCTGTAAACAAATAACAAAGTCACTGAGATAAGAAATCAGGGAAACAATACCTTTTACAATAGCATCCCCAAAAATGAAATACCTAGGAATCAATCTAATAAAGGATGTAAAAGACCTCTATATTGAAAACTACAGTACTCTGAAAAAGGAGATTGAAGGGATTTTAGAAAATGGAGAGATATCCCATGCTCCTGGGTAGAAAGAACCAATATAGTAAAAATGGCCATACTTCCAAAACTGTTATAAGGATTCAATGCAATCCTACTCAAAAGTCCAACAACGTATCTTACAGAATTAGACAAAACAATCCTAAAATTCATCTGGAACCAGGAGAGACCTAGAATAACAAGGGCAACCCTGGGCAACAAAGACAATATAGGAGGCATCACAATCCCTCACTTGAAATTATACTATAAAGCTACTGTGATAAAAACAGTGTGGTACTGGCAAAAAAAAAAAAAAGAAAAAAGACCCTAAGATCAGCAGGACAGATTAAAAGATGCAGAAACAACTCCAGACACACTAAGCCACCTTATCTTTGACAAAGGTGCCAAATGCATTCACTGGAAGAAAGATCGTCTCTTTAATAAATGGTGCTGGAAAAACTGGCTCTGCACATGCTGAAGATTAAAAGTGGGCCCATATCTTCCACCATGTACTAAGCTAAAATCAGAAGGGATCAAAGATCTTAAAACAGAAACAGTAAGTCTATTGGAAGATAGAGTAGGTAAAACTTGAAGACACTGGTGTAGGCAAAGACTTCATGAACAAAACCCAGATTGCACAGGAGCTGTCACAAAGAATCAACAACTGAGATCTCACCCTACTGAAAAGCTTTTGCACAGTAACAGAAACCAACAGAGTGAAGAGACAACCCACCATGTGGGAGGAAAATGTTTGCCAGCTGTTCCTCAAAGGATTACTATCGAAAACATATAAAGAACTAAAAAAAAAATCAGTCCTCGCAGATTTAAAGACCTAATCCAAAAATGGGCCTCTGAGATGAATACACACTTCTCAGATGAAGAACTACAAATAAATGGGAAGCAATAAATATGTGAAAAAATGTTCACCATCACTGGTCATTCCAGAGATGCAAATTAAAAAAACACTGAGAGTCCACCTCACACCAGAAAGTATGGCTACTATTAAGAAATCAAGCAATAGCAAATGCTGGAGGGGCTATGGGGAAAAATGAAACCTCCATTGTTGGTGCGAGTATAGACTGGTGCAACCACTGTGGAAATCAGTGTGGAGGTTCCTCAAAAAATTAGGACTACAAGTTCTATTCAACCCAGCTATTCTCTTTCTGGATTCTTCCCAAAAGAATTAAAAACATCATACCACAGTGATTTATGTTTATAGCAGTACAGTTTGTAAGAGCTAGATCTTGGAAATAACCTAAATGCCCATCAACCGAGGAATGGATAAAAAAAGATGTGGTATTTTTATACAATGGATTACTACTCAGCCATAAAGGATAAACTGGACACTTTTATAGGTAAATGTATGTAACTTGAGAATATACTCATTAGTGAAATAAATAAGATCAACATGTGTAAACATCATATTGTTTCGTTAGTGTGAGAAGCTGAAAGAAAAAACATGCATATATGTATATAATAGTTAAGATAGCTATACTACTGATTTCTCTGAGTTCACTGAAGAGAAAGATTTGTGCTGGTATCACTTGGACGATTGAATGCAGATGTCTTATGCTCTGACTGAATGATTTGGGGATGACAATGCACAATGTATGTACCACTGTTGTCCCGATTGATGTGGGTTGAAATTTTCTTGTAGTGTTTTTCTTTTATCCTTAAAATAAAATGGATTTGGAAAAAAAAATCGATATATCTTGCTCAGGAGACTATGAGTAGCTTTTCTCCTGTATCAGTTAGTGTTTACTAGAGAAACAGATATAATACTAGAGAAATAGATATAATAGAAGTACATAAGAATTTACAAGCCTGGCTTGTAGTGGGTACTCCGAGTCAGATGAGGCAGAGTGCAGGGTCTGTCTGCACAGTGGAGACTGAAGATCTGGAGCTCACTGCAGTGTCCATGCGAATCCACATCAGGAGGCTGATGGGTCTATGATGGAAGGCTAGAGGATCTGTGCCAGAAGCTGAAGCGTCAGTGATGAAAGCCAGGAGATGACATCCAACGTGAAGGCAAAGACTGGCGCTCCTTCGAAGAAGCAGTAGTGAGCCTTCCACACTCTAGGATGTAGAATTGCTGAGCCAATTTAGTTGAGCTTCTCTTACTCAGATTGACACAACCATCACATTCCTTTACCTACAATTCTGTTTTTTATAAATCAATAGAAATATTTTATTTGAATAAAAATAAAAGCTTCTAAGAGAGCAGTTGAGATGGCTCTGGTGAGTGAGCACATGGCTACGGGACATGGCTAGACCAAGCAGCAGAGCTGGGCAGAGGGAGGAAGGTGGTCCTTCTCTGGCTCAGGTGCCTATCAGGTGAGGGTGAGGGCGAGACCAGAGGCCTGAGCTGCTCAGAAAGGAATCTCTCTCAGATGCCACGCATGGACACAGCCACCTCTCTCCTTGGAGCAGACTAGGTCAGCTGACCTCCACTCACCTTCTGAGTTACAAAAGCAAACTCCACCCTACCCAAAGCCCCCATAACTAGGGCTGCCAAGGGTCTGCCCAGTCAGTGAGGGGGAGCCCTGCATGGGGGAGAACGCCACTGGGGCTAAGTCAGGGAGAGGGAGCTGAGCTGAAGGCCATTAAGGGCTCAGAGGTGCTTCATATGATCAGAACCCTTATTACACACCCACGGGCACTGTCCCCCAAAAGGAAACGTCCGTACTCAAATCCCTGCTACCTGCGAATGTGACCGTATCTAGAAATAGGGTCTTTACAATGGATTCAAAGTCCAAAAGAGGGGACTCAGATAAGAAAGGGGAGGGAGAACTGAGAGGACGAGGCCATGGGAAGACAGGCAGGGACAGAAGAGTTTGCACACACAAGCCGAGGAGTACCAAGGTTTACGGCAACCACCAGAAGTGGAAAGGCAGGCAGCAGAGTCTCCTTTGCAGTATCCAGAGAGAACCAACTTCTTGGATAATTTGAACTTGAACTCCTGCTATTTTAAGCTGTTAAACTGCGGTGATTTGTTATGGCAGCTCTCAGGGGAAAAGAATAAATATACACACCTTTCTATTCCCACAGTTCTCTTGTTCCCCCACTCTTCACCTTGAGGTCCCTGAGCAAGACCAGAGCAGGAAAGGAATTGGACAGCAGGCATTGGCCAAGTGTCTCAACTACTTGCCTCCCTTTCAGAGTGGCTCACCTTTTCCTAGTCTTTCAGAAGAGAACAGACAATGTTTCAAGGTTGACTCTCACACACTAAGGGGCTGAGCTGCAAGCGTGAGAGCCCATTACTTCTTTGACTCAATAGAAAGAAACAGATTTTGCTTCCTAAAGGCAGATACTTTATAAAAAGAAAACTCAAGCTAATCCAATGCATCCCTTTAATTATTTAAAGTTGCAAGCCAATTATTTCTCATTAGCTTCATTTACAAACCCCACCACAATAATGAAGGAAATTTTACTTAAATCAACTGACGAAGAAGGAAGCCCAGACAAATGAGCCAAAGAGCAAAAGGCCAAATCTGATATTCTTTAACAAAGCCAAGTAAAGGCTCAACCCTTCCCAGAAAATAAATCACAGCTACACTCTTTGCCAAGATCCGAAGGAAAAAAATTTATTTACAATAGAAGATTTTATTTGAAACATGCATTCTTTAAAACAAATCAGCAAATGCGGATCAAGTTTACACTCCTTAAGGCAAGAGTCCCTATGCACGCTGTACATGTTCATATTAAATCAAAAGCTGCTCACCCTGGGAATTCGTGTACAAAGGGCAAGGCCAAGGTCAGCAATTTGTCTTTTATTAGAGAATCAGACAATCTCCCTGATACAGGAACTCTGAGGTCAACTTGCTATGAATTATACTGGGAAAATGCAAACCAATAGCAAGAAATCCTGATAGTCTCCTTAGTACTGCATACAATCAAATCAAACATTATTTAGAAAGGAAATACAGTAGTGCATACGAAAAGTGAAAACAGAACCTGTCCCTGTAACTTCAAGGACAGCAGTGTGCCAACGGTCATATTGCACGCAATGGTCAAGTCCAAGTATTTGGTTCAGAGTTAGCTTTTCCCCATTTTGGCAATCAGTTCATCGCAAATCTTGGTGAGCTCTTCTATCTCTTTGTTCTGAAAGTAAAAACAAGAAAGACATTTCAAGAAATCAGAAGAGACCCTGGGAACTTTGTAGGAATAAGGTCTGCCCAGCTTCTTGGTCCCCCCACAAAGTGATCTAACGCAGGGAGAGAAATGACTTGGAACTGCACAATCCACTCTAGAACACGTCGCTAGATCTGTGACCTTGGACAAGTTACACAACTTCTCTGAACTTTGGTTTCTTTATCTTTAAAATGTAAGTGGATAATGATTGTCTGAGACGTAAATGAGGTAAGAAATGCAAATAATGTAAGGAATGAAAATAAATCAGGTTAGAAATGCAAATGAATTATGAAATGCAGAGTGATTTTCACAGAATACAGGGTTAATCAGTTCAGCTCTTATCTCTTCACTTGCTCTGAGGGCAACGATGGTCCAGCTTTGGTGCTCTGGTGGCTCTGGAGAAACTGCACAAGGGTCATGAGATCTGATGTGGCTGGGAACACTAGTATTATTTGGAAGATGCCCCCTAGTGTTGCCATGGAAACAGGTGTTGTGAAGGAGGCAGAGTGGATGCAAGGTAGCTTCAAGATGTTCCTTGTGATGAACCTTGCATATCCAATCAAGGAAGCCAACCACGTGTTTGTGTAGCACTTATTTCCCAGCCTGTACAACAGGATCCAGTGAGATGTTCCCACCATGCAGACGTGGCTTAGCTCTCAATAAGCTAGACACTGAGTCCCCAGGCTGAGTTGCTTTAACTTCACAACTGACTCTAGGGGTCCTCTCCAAAGAGGACAGGTCTTTCTGACATCCTGAGTACATTTTGCATCTCACATTTCCTCAAAGTCTCTATGGAAAGTCAAACATTAGCAAAAATCTGTCCCTGGGGCTGTACTGAGTCCCTTTCCTGGAAACCTCAGGACTTTCTAAGACATGTTCCAGGTCACAGCCATGAGCTCTGTTTTAAGGGTAAGTCTCCTGGTGCCATGCGTCACAGAGCCATGCGGGTGGAAAATGAGTCTTTTATAGGACAGGGAAAAGCAGTCTACCTCCAGGTGCCCCATTTCCTGCTAGAATGTATGCTCTGAGGTCATGATTCAGAGACGCATTGCTGGAAGACAATGCTCTGAATGGGATCCTCAAGTTTTTATCATCAGTACCACCACTGCCTTGCTGGGCTGTAATGATAAGTGCTGATCTTATTGGCGTGCTTGCTATGTGCCAGTCACCATGCTAGACATTCTGGTACTGTGCCTCACTCAATTCTTATGACAGTCATTTAAAGGAGGCCATTAATAACCCATTTTTTTCCAGTGAGTAAACTGAGGCTCACAAAGGCTGAGCATTTTGCTTAAGGACACATAACCAGTCACATACGGCCAGCCTGGAATGCAAACTCAAGTTGAACTGATAGCTATATAGCTTCGTTATTATACTTATAAAATAAAATGCCAAGTGACACATGGTTAAGAAGCATGAGCAGACTCTCGGTGTGTGTGTGTGTGGGGGGGTTTACTGGGAATTGAACTTAGGACACTGTGCTTGCCAAATAGGCGCTTATGCCACTGAGCTATATCCCCAACAGACCCATTAGATATTGAGGCCTGGAGGTTTTCCAAGCTCTCTTCTGGGATCAAACAAACTGCCCCATGAAGCAGTACAGCTCAACATATCTGGCATATTTGGCACAGTCTAGGCTCTTTCCTTTTAAAATGCAATTTGGATACTAAATTGTCTGCTATTAGTCTTTTTCATCCTAAGAGGAAAAGGTAGAATGAAAACAGTGCTGTGTACCAGGCGTTTTCAAGCTGTTTGGATTCTGGAGAACCAGGAACATGGAGAAGGATACAGTTGTAACAAGTGGGGAATGACTTGAACTTTAGGGAAATTCACATTTAAAATGTTTTCAGAACCTAGAACAAGCCTTGCCCACAGCTGTATGGATGCTTCTTAATTCCCAGGGTTCTAGCCCCGATGTCATCAAAGTAAAGTGAGACTTAGTATTTTCCTGGGACAAAATTACTGCTGTGTGGCCAAGATGTCCCTCTAGACCATGCTGGAACCTCAGGGTGTCTCTCGAGTAGTGGAGGCCATCTGGGAGACAGGCTGATGCTCACCTGCCCACCAATGCAAGGTGTCCATTGATGCCTACATGTTCAGAATATGCTACCCCAAGCTGCTAAGCTCTGATGACCAGGAGAATCTTAAGGCTTAGCAATAAACTGGAAGGAAGCTACATGTCTAGAAAGCTCCCCCATTCAAGAAACACACCCGGAGTGGGTCTGCCCCATGTAGGCAGACTCAGCCTCCCTTGCTCAGCGCTCTTAGAGCACTCCTGGGCTTACAGAACTCCTCATTTGGACACCCAGGGAGGAGGTACACATAGTGGGCTGAGTCTCAAATGCAAGTTTGGAAACCTGGGGGACAAGCACAGTCACCTCAGGAGATCTGCTCCTTGTCCATGGAACAAGTGGACATCTGGACCCTTCTGGGTCTGACATTATCTGTTCTAGGTGTCAGCCCACTGCCTCTTCCTGGGGCCTGGTGGGTACCCCATCCATGCATTAGCAGGCACCTTAGATGCAGGCATTGAAATCAAGTACTATGCCTGGCACATTAGAGGTCCTTAACAAATTTTGTACAAATGAATGAATATTGTAAAGGAATGAAAAATGAAAGTAGGTATCTAGAGAATTTCAGAAAAGGAAGAAAAGAAGCCCATCTCAGGGCTGGTGTAAAACTGGACCTTGCAAAGGGAGATACTGATATGTCTGTGAAGAATTGTGCTGGCTCTGCCTCTTAGCTCCACCTCCTTTTATATGCTGGACTGGCCACGGGCAGGACAGCACCAGCCCCACCCACAGAAGTCCCTGCTCTTGTGCTGTTACCTTCTGCTCCAGTGTTCTTTCCAGAGCATCCACTCGCAGCTGCTCCTTCCGCAGGCTGGCCTGGTAGGCAGCCTGCTCCTGCTGGGCCTTGCCTCGAACCTGGGCAATCTCAGCGTTGGCCCTGGGGGAACAGGGGGCTCAGTATGATCATCCTTTGTCATAGGTGGCCACAGATTACCACAGGTGCCTCCTACCTCCCTCCTCTCAACTCTGGCAGTAAAAGGGACCGGCTCCAACCCCATCAACCAGAGCCCACACACAGGAGCTCAGTGAAGCCTCCACCCCCAATTCCTGCAAGGTTGAAATGCTTTGGATACCGTAATCATTACAAAACATGCCCCTCCCCTATCACAGTGAATCTAATCAAGAGTGTGCCCTTAGCACTGATCATAGCACAAGACGTGCACGGATCGGCTGGGCTGCCCTCTCCAAAGCAATGTCGGGTCCTGGAACTGCCAGCCGGAAAAGGGATGCGTTACCTGTCCAATTTCTCCTCTGCATGCACCTTCAGGGCCTGGTACCTCTGCTCCTCTTTCTTTACTCGGGACAGGTACTCCTGGGCACATTTCTTCAGCACCTCTTCATTCTGGAATGACAGAGAGGATGGGGATCAGACTCATAAGAAGAAATGTCAGGAGTATCAGGAACCCCACAAACTCTAAGGTACAGGTAGAATTCCAGAAGGTCAAGCCTGGTTCCTGAGCCTTGAAGGATCCTCCTCCTCACAGTCTGCCCAAGATGGACCTGGTGTCCCCACTAGATTCTTCCAAAAAGCACCCGCCTTCACCCAGCCTCCTGCTCTGCCCATGAACTCAGACACACCTTGCGGAAACCTTCTAGGACTTCCTTCATCTTCTCGTATCTCCTGAAAAGGTCAGCCAGGGACTTCTCCACGGAGTTCAGGTCGGCCAGGGCCTGCTCCTTCTCCAGAACCAGCTGCTGCACTGTTTGGTGGGACACCGACTTCTCTCTTTGTTCATCCTCTGGCAGGAGAGACAGGGAGCCAAACAATGGCACCTGAAATCCATATGGGGTTCCTGGGGCCAGCCAAGCCCTCAGATGCAACTCAGCCTACCCACTGGGTGCATCGCATGCCCTAGGCTTTTCCTGGAGTGGACCCTCTTCCCAAATCCCTAAATGGCCTGTAAAGTACAAAACCTACAGCCCCAGCCTCTCAGACCTGGTCCTGTACAGGTGGAAATTCACCATTATCCTTTGGCCTGATCATGGCAGCCCCTTACAAATCTATCCTAGAGATCCCAGTGATTCTATTTTTCCCTACAGCAAACAGATTCAGCAAATAAAGAAGGTATCACTACTGCATTTATGTAGAGGCAAGATTAAAGGGTGCTATGACCTTGGCTTGAGGGGCGAGCCTCTCTAAAAGTTAGCCAAACACAGACCATCATTGGGAGAGAAAAAAATTTCCTTACCCCTAAAACACCCGATAAATAGACAGCCCACAAAACTCTCTCCCCTAAATCCTATTTCACACTGAAAGTCTCTTTGACACTGCAAGCTCTCACCTCAGTGATGTGTACAGAACTGAATGTGGGTCCAGTTTGGAGTGCTGGTCCTGCTTTGAGAACAGCACTAACCTTCAGCTTGCCCCACTGGCTCATGACCATCCTGAGCTAATCACCTACCCTAGTCATCCCCAACACTGTCTGTGCTGATGAGACAGGTCTCTCCTACTGCTCTACGTTCTGTCCCTGTACGCACTGACCCCGGGGTTGAGGGAGCCTTTGCTCTCTGGGTGACAGCAAGTGGGGAAGGGAGAGGCCTCACTTGGAGCTCCTGGGGCACATGCTTAGCAGCCTTGACTTTCTGTGAGCCTCAACTCATTTAGGAGAGGACTGACTCCAAGGTTAGGTTGCCTTGCATAATTATATCTAGAAATGGCGACAGTGATAGCAATAGCAACCACCAACTCTCTTACGCCAAGAACTATGCTGACAGCTCTACTCAGCAAATGCTCTGAGCCAACACCCAGCAGCAGATGAGCCTCCTAAAGTGCAAACCAGGCCATCTCACTCCTGCTCAGAAAACTCCAATTGCCTACTCTGTGCTAGGACTAAACTCCGGACTCCTTCCCTACATCCTCTGCCCTCTGTCTTTCCTGGTCTCTGCTTAAGCCTGATGGCCTGGGAGCTCTCCATGTCTCCCCCAGCTCAGGACTCCGATCCCTGTCACCCTGGAAGGTGTGGAATGTGTGCCCTTCTACACCCTCCAGTCCTTCCTTCTCCTCCCGGGAACAGCAGCCCCTCTGTATTATTATATCACGCATGTGCGTGCATGTGCAGCTGGGAAAACGTGCGTGCTGGCTGCCCACCTCCCCACCGTACACACGCTCTTCAGGGGCGGGCACCAGTCTGGTTTTTTGTCTGTTTGCTGGATCGACTGTTTTGCGGACTGCTCTATCCCAGGGATAAAGAACATCTTTGCCCAAGTGATGCCTCCACGTGGTCCATGCAATCAATGAATAGGTGAACCTTATAGCCACGCAGGTGGAGATTTTCTTGTTTTTATTTTACAGAAGGTGAAAAGAAGTCATGTTTGCTGACTGCAGAACCCAAACCCAAAGCCCTGATCATGACCTCATTTTTACGTAGGGTTCCCATGCTAACAGGCTCTGAAAGACACAACTCCTGTAACAGCAGGGAGGTCTGGTCTGGGTGTTCTTCCCCAAAACATGGACACCTTGCTACTCTGCTATGTGCTATAGTGGGGCCACAACCTGAATGTCCCTGGCGATCCCAAACATCAAAGTGCTCAAAGGTCCTGACCTCTTGGGGCCTGAGGCCTCATTTCCAAATCTACGTAGCTGTCATGTGTGAGTGTGCAATCCAGTCAGCTGGAGAGCCTGTGCACACACTCTGCCTCACACCTGCACCGGCTGGGGCCAGGAATCTACACCAGCGACAATCTCCTCACGAAGCAGGTGCTGGTGGCCTAGGGACCACTGGTAAGAAGATACCAATGTCTTCCAACCCAGCCTCTGCGGTCACAGGGCTTTTAGCACTTTCGCTACCAGCAGTCCAAAGCCACATGGAGCAATGGCCAGGAGGCTCCTAAATCTAACTGCCCAGGTTTGAAGCCTGGCTCTGACATGCCCAGCTGTGTGACCTTGGGCAGGAGTTTTGAACTCTGAGTCTCAGTCTCTTCACCTGAAATCAGGGATAACACTATTTCTGTCTCATTGGGGGAAGATTAAGTGAGACTATCTACAAAGTCCTCAACACTGGGAAAGAGCCTGGTAGCAGTGACCTATTATCAACAGCACCAGTCCATAATGAACCCAGTAAGCCTCCCCTGAATCTGTGTGACACACTGTGCTACAGCGACTCTTGCAGGACAGGGTATCTAACAGAGAACAGAATCCCTGCCAATCAGCTTACTCGACCCATTCTCCTCAAAAACGGTATTTCCAATGTTTTATCCGGAACCAGATGCTTGTTTTTGTTGCATTTTAGGTGCTTCCTTAGTTCCCTGAAAACCCTGGGCTGATACGGCACTGCCACATGTACATTTCACCCACGGAGGGGAAAGGAGTCATTTATCAGACTGAGTACATCTGATTTCCTAGATCCAAGATGTCTCCTGCCTCAGGTTTCCTTTCCTCCCCATCTAACCCTTTTAAAAATAGAACTGCCCCGTTCCCAAGAGACTGAGGTGATGAGAATGGTGTACAAATCTTTTTATACATGACCGATGCAGTCAGGCTCTTCATATCAGGAAATCAGCCTTAGACCAGCAATGCACTGCACTCGGCAACAGAACAATGCTTTTCTGGCTTTTTCAGCAAAACGTTATTAAATCATGTGAGGAATGCAGCAAATACACCAAAGCAAAAACAAAAAATAAAATAAAATAAAAAAACACAAACAGGGGTTGCAACAGGGAAAATTAGGGGAAAAGCATTTACTTACCAGGCTTGCCTGTTTGTTTTGCAAGCAAAGGACAAGAAGCAACAGAAAATGGAAGCAAAACAGATAATCAGGGCAGTTGTTAGGAAAGCAGCAAAAAAAATCAGTTGCACAACCTGGAATGCAGAAAGCACAGAACTCTTTTTTCTAAATTCTAAACAGCCAGTATCTGAATTTGATAAGACACATCTGATGAGAAGGGACAACAATGGCAGGGCCCATGTCACACGTGTGGAGAGCTATCTGTGAAAACCCAACGGAAGCCACAGACCAGGCAGAGCTAGCCAGGTGAGCTGCATCTATGTCAATTTCAAAATGCTTATGCTCACACTGGTCCTGAACGGTTGTTTATAGGGCCTCAGTTTCCCCTACACCAAGTGATGCTGGTTAGGTGAGTAAAACTGGGAAAGGAAAATATGAAATGCACATGAGGTTCACAGCATGCTGCAACTCACACCTGCCCAAAAAGGTGTGTCCAGCCACGGCTACAGCCCAGGCCCAGTCAGGCTCCAGGCCCCTGCTGTCTTCTATGGGGTCACAAGGACCTTAAAGTACATAGTGGCTTTAACCAATGACCTACAACAGCAACTAAATGATGACAACCAGAGATGTGCCACCTTTCTGGTGAGAAAAGCTCTGGAAAGGTGGATAATAAGAGGACAGTGAATGAGGATGGGGAACAGACACAGAGAGAGGGGTCATCCTGAGTGACCCTGCTACTCCCACCTAGCCTCTGGAGGGGTCTCTCAGAGCCACCCAGAAGGTAGAGGAAATCGCTTCAAGGGGATGAACCTGCAGTTCTTGGAGAGAGAACCTCTGGCCAAACACACAGGTGTCCTTGGGGGAGAGCGGTGGTATATGTGGCCATAATCTCTGGAGTCAGGGAAGGGCCAAGCTGTCATTCTGTCAGAGACCAAGCTGGAATTGCACTGTGTACACTCTTTACATTGCCTCAGACTGAAAACTCCCCTGCTGCTGCCATCTGCAAATATTCTGCAAGGAAAGCCTCAAAGTCTGAGTGCTCAAGAGCCTGCTCATATCAAATTTGCCAGCTAACCAGGAAAAGCTGGCTGTGGGCAGCCTTCTCTCAGGAGCAAAGCTCAAGCCCTTCAAACCTCATTCTGATGTCTGTCCATGCATAATCGCCAAGGGCAAGAACACAAATGTATGTCTCAGATGTTTCCAGATGAGCTGTGGCAGATCTAAGTGACGCTCTCATGTCCCAAATCTCCAGGAGGTGAAAGGTTTGCTCAACTTGGCAGACATTTTATACTGGAATGTACGATGCTACCTTTGTTTATAAACTTTTATTTGACAATTTTGGGGAAGATGGCTACATTTGTGTGTGAGATGACAGCTGTGATCATGTTTGTCACCCCATGTGGAGTCTGAGACTGGAAGCAAAATTTTGCTATATACGTTTGTTTAGGAACCTAATTTTTTGGAAACAGAAGCACTCATGGACCAAGGTATTACTGTAAATCCTTCATCATCCTGACCAGCAGTTTCAATTTCCAGTTTTAAAATATTTTTATCTCACCCATATGTGTTTACAAATTCTTAAGCCGATTTACCATATTTCATTTGATAGAAAGTATACACAGTGAGGCTGACACAATCAAGTGGTCTTTTCTGGAATGCAGGGTGAAATGGCCTTGATTAAACTGCGATGAAAGCTCTTCTGAGCCTGCTGCAACAATGCATGCCTATAATCCCAGCTATCCTGGAGGCTGAGGCAGGAGGATTCCAAATTCATAGTCAGCCTAGGCAATTTGGGTGACACTGCCTCAAATTTAAAAATAAAGGACTAGGGTTACAGCTCAGTGAGGGGTTCTGGGCCCAATCTCTAGTATCACCCAAAACAAAAACAAAATAACACAAAAAACTCCTTTGCAAGGTACTCAGTGGCCTCTTCAATGAGGCTACTATTCTATTTATTTTGGGACAAGCCAGAGGAGGCATGTGAATTATAAATTAAGTGTTTGAGAGGGTTTATTTGTAAACTCAAACTTATCAATGGTGGTTTACAGGGATGTGGAGTTTTCACTGCATTTACCCTTAGGAGAAGAAGATTTTTTAACACTGACCATCATGAACCTAAAACTAAATAGCTAGAAAGACACATCACGACCCAAGTCATAGTATCCATGGTACCCATGACAGAGCTTATGAACAGTGATCCTTCTTGTAAAAACTTGGGCTCAGTGCTTCTGTAAGATCTTTTCTCATTATTAAAAAAGAAAAAGATGATTTAGAAAAGAAAATAAAGGCACAGTTGTAACTTGTATCGCAAGGCGTTCTTTCATCAGGGGCCAAAGCAATTTGTCAGCGCTGGCACGAGGTGTTTTGTTAAGATAGATTTTAGAGGCAGTGTCCAGTCTCAGGAAGAAAGAGTGTTGGTACTGGCTGGCAGGGTTCTGGACAGTCACAGAAGGAAAGGGGATGGGGCAGGCGATCACCACAGACTCCACTGTCCTGACCCTAGAGCCCTGGGTAATCGCTGAGTGGGAGAATTTTGTCACTTGAGTCCAAACTAAAATAAAGTTCAGGAGTCTGATTCCTATTTTCTCCCATGAGCACAACTTAAAAAGTCCCACACATCCTAGGAGCAAACTTCAGTCTCTTCCTATGAGGTGGACAGTTCTTTTGTGGCCTATGGAGGTGGCCACCATGTTCCCCACAGGCATTAAGAATGCTAAGCCACATTTGGACGGTGGTTCCCAAGAAGTCCCGGCTCCCCACCCTGAAGCAGAGCAACTTGTCAAGTTGCTCTCAGTCCTCCTGCAGCATTCAGGCTCTCAAAGGCCTCCACCCTCGAAGGCCTCCCCCAGGTAGAAACTGGCAGGTAGGAGCAACTGAGTCAGGACACTCACCTATCATCTGTGCGATTGTCTTCTCATACTCAGCCACGATCTTCCTGGAAGAGACAGAAAGGCAGGTTGCACCGGGGGTTATTGCTTACAGAGGCCTAGGAGCTGGAAGCACCCTGCACACCCCCAAGAGCTTCTGAACACAACGCTTCCTCCATACAAATCCCTCTGCCCCTTCACTGCCCACCACGGCCAAACCTTCAGCCCAATGACTGAAGCTTTCTGTGACTAAGGCCTGATCTCCCTCAGCAATCTCACCGCCTTCCAGCCCTCTCAGGAACATGGTGAACAATGAGAACAAAGGATTTCTTGTGGCTTTCTCGCCTCCATGCCCTGTCCACGTTCACATTCCCTCTCTACCTCCACCTCTCAGTGTGTTTCTTAAGGTCTTTCTCAAATGCACCCTCCTTCACTCTAACATGTCTTCTGCACGTTCTTCCAAAGCCTCTCAGGTCTGTCTGGCCTCATGGCACATGAGCCTTATCTTCTTCAATGGAGAAGTTCCTCAAGGCCCGAGGCCACTTTTTACTCACTTGTGTTTTTGGAGCAGGGGATGGGCTTAAACGAGTACTTCTTTAGGGAGTCTCATCAAACAGCAGCTGCACAGAAACCTAAAATCTCCACTTACAAACTTGCTTCTTAGCTACCCCCAAGTGAAAGTGACAAGATGTGATGAGCCCTCCTTCCAAAGCCAATCTCCATTCAGAAAGAAAACTTGGGAAAAGGTAGAGTTTCATCTGCATTATCCAGTGACAGTTTCCCCAAGAGAACCGACAGATGCTAATGGCCAAGCATCCAGGACCACCGAAAGGACAAAGACCAAAAAGACTCAGGGCTAAGTCGCCTGGGCTCTACTAATCTGCCTCAGGGACCTAAGTGACTCTGGATCAGGAGCTGGAGACTCCATTACTACCTGTCGCAGGGTGACCCTTGAGTCTGACTTGAGGCTCTGGGGCAAAGTTGGTAAGTTAAAAGGCATAATGAAAGCAGGGACATTCTGCAGACTGAAGGCTTCATAGCAGTTGGGCATCTGTCCCTGGCTTCTTGGCCTTCATTCCAAGATCAATACCTCAACCTGACAGATCCACAACAAGAAAAGTACCCATGACACAGCTGTCTCGGTCCTTTCTCGATCCTACATCTTTGCTTAATCTGTGATTAAGCAAAACTTTGTATCCAAGAATCACAGAACCACAAGGCAGGTTTGTGTCCTTTTAGAATCATGGGGCTGCCATGGATCTGAAAGTGCTTCAGTACACTGTATTTTCAGCTTATCTTCCCAGGGACCCCAAGAGATGGTACTTGCCTCCTGCCTAGCATCACTAATGAGGATTCCAGAACATGCAAACCCAGAAATTTCCCCAAGATCCCAGGGCTTCAACGTGGCAGAGCTAAGGAGTAACCCAGGTGTCAAACTACAGCACCTTGGTTCATAGCACTTGTGCCCTACACTTTTGAGGTACCTATTTACTCATGTTTAGATGAGGAAAATGAGGCGCAGCATTAAGCACCAACCCAAAGCAACTTGGAAAGAGTGTCATTTTTACTTGGCCTGACTCCAGTGGCTACAGAGACCATCAAATGCCAGTGCTGCTGCTGCAGCTGGTAACATCTGAAATCCTACCCTGTCAGTTAGTAAACAGCACCTCTGGGCCCCCAAGGAGGCAAAGTGGCCTCCTCAGTATGTCCTGTTCTTCTCAGGGTAAGTAAAAAACTAGAGCCACTCAATACCTGCTCTTCCCCCAAAAACAGATATTTTTAAAGGCAGAAAAATAATGTAACTGCCGGGATTCAGTCTGGATGTGGAAAACCATGCTTGGTGAATCTCCAGATGTGCTAGGACAAAAGCATCAGTGGAAAGAATAAAAACATATGGATTTTCAGGAAGATCCTACTATGACCTAAAAAAACAGGATGTGATTATCCAAAATGTGTGCTTCCTACTCAAAATGGTAGCCACGAAAGTATGATTTAGATACTAAAGTAGCATTCACCACTGCAGTTAAATGCGCTATGTATTACAGGGTGGTTATTTATTTCTATTACAAAATAGAACAACTGAAAAGAAATCATTCAAGGGAAAACAGAGTTGCAGAACTGGAGGCTGGTAGAGAGGGGAATTTTCATCACACATGTTTATGGTACTGTATTCCTTAACCGATGTGCAGGCTGTTTTAATAACACTGATTTACTCTCATAAGCATGTGACCCTTGCAAAATGAAGAAACGAAGACTTCCCTAACAGAAGACACTATATGGGGACCCATGAATACCAGCACTATCAGGCCACAGGTTAGCACCCCCAGGCACCAGGAGGCTGAGTCCCACAACTGACCTCATTTCCATCACTTCCCGCCTGCTTTCTTCGTATTTATCTTTCCACTCTGAGACCTCTCTCTCCTTGGTGATGACCTAGTATCAAGGAAAAGAGAAAGGTGAATCCAAATGACTGAATTCCAATTGGACCAAATCAAGGAGATATCAAATAAATATATTAAAACTTTCCAGACCAAAACCTAATTACATTGGGAGACTTAAAGAGCAAGAGACAAAAACAAACCAGTGATCAGATTTTGCAAAGCCCATGGGAAGTAATATGCTTTGTTATACAACAAACAAAACCAAAAGTATCTGTTAACATGATGTCTAGATCAGACCCCCAGAGTATCACACATCTTTGTCTGTAGTGTCCGCAAGAGAAAGTCTATCTCCAAAGACACTGGCTTTGTGGCTATATATGCATTCTTATTTACAAGTGACAGGCACCATCTTTCCCAGGGCAGCCAGAGTGGCCCTTTTCCAAGCCACATGCCACGGTACCTCAGCTCTGGCAACCTGGAGTGCAGAGTCCAGGTCTGGCTGCTGGAACAGAAGGCCTGCAGGCTTCTCCACCTCAGCGGTCCCGATGCGGGAGTACAGGGCTGTTTTGGAGATGGAGACATCTGGTGGGTGAGCTGCCTCTCTCTGTGGAATGAGTTTTCATTTAAAAAACAAAAGTGAAAATAAAAAACACTCCAGTTAACATTCACCATATAACAAAGAGGGCTCTCTTCATCCTGCTGTGAATTGCATTCAGCCTCAGTTGCACGGTTTTGAAACAAAAAACATCCAAAGGATGAGAAAATGCAGACTAACGAATGAGGCAATGGCAGGTACAACTGATGGAAATTCATCATTCTGTACTGGTGCAGGCAGATGGAGGCACTGATAATGGAGAAGCCTTGGCAACTTGGAGCCCTGGGAGTCCAGTGTGTCTGGAGCCCACTTATCGCTGCCATTTATCAGATGCCAAGCCACTCAGGCATTGTGCGTGAGGACCGAGGTTATGATCCTGCAGGCTCCACTGCCCAGTGAAAATCCTGTTAATGAATGACACTGCATTCTAGTCTACATTTGCCTTGCTTTGAAAAACCACAGATTTGATCACTTCTGTAAGACTGGCTACATTTCAATTTAGGGGGCCATTTGTTTGAAAGGATCCATTTGAAAGGATGTGATTCACACAAACCATCAGGCCTACTGTAGTCTTCAACATTAGCAAGCTACAGTTTCTGGACATGAAGAGTTATGTTTCCATTAAGGCTTTTACATCAATAGGAAACCTGAAAACTGGGTCATCAGAATATCCACATTTGCTGGTTAGACTTGCAAGGAGTGGTGCGACCCCTTCCCCACCCCACTGACATTGCGGTGAGGCATTCTAGCTTTCGCAGGTGACAAATACTAGCCTCAGAGATCAGGAGCACACTACGATTATTCTTAGCACAAAACACTCAGCAATTTGCAGCAGAGTTGAAAAGCAGTGTTAGGAGCATCATCAGTCAACTTGGCCAGCTTTGTCAGCCTACTTCTACCACAACAGAAACAAACCAACTGCACTCTCAGTCCTATTCATTAACCTCACGGTGCTGTCACAGCTGCTAAGGTGACCTGCAGCCTGGTTACAAACCCACCGCAATGGGAGGTGATAGTGGTCTAACAGGCAGAACATGGATTGCTCCTTTGCTGGGAAAGTATGAGAATAAACTGAGTGATGAACAGGACACCATGGTATAGTGCAGAGAGATTTGGGGACAGAGGATGGAGACTGATAAAATGCAGCAGGTAGGATTACAGAGCCAGAAGCAAACGGAAGAGGTAGACAGAACACACACAAGCAAAATGTCTCTGTGATCACAAGAACCACCATGCTTACCTTATTACTACAGCACCAGGGACCATGCCCTTATGGAGGGAAACAGTGTGGAAAGCTCAGGTGCAAGTTTAATGGATAGGACTGCAGATTACTGAGTTAGGGCTAGTTAGTCGTACACATGCAACATCAATCATCTAGGCTGTCCGGGAAGAGACCTCCTGTTCCCTCGACTTTAAAACAATATTGCCCCACCTGGACTTCAGTCCTTGGGCTTCCCCTGAAGTGGTGTCACATGATCAGCAGGTCAGGGCCAGGAGCACACAGCTTCAGGCAACCAGATCCCAGAGACTCATGGGTCAAATGGGCTGCCAGGACCTGCCAACATCTAGTCCTGGAGACACCCCTGTTAACAGGACACCCGACCAAAGCACAAGTGACTAATCATGGGCAGCAGGAAGACTGGGCTGTCAGAAGAAAAGGCACTCCGAAACCACCAGGCTCTGCTTGGGTGGGCTCATCACTGCTATTGGAAACGGTTTCCACAGGTCTACATGTCACAGAGAAACTTCTTCAAAGTGGATGGAAATTACACCTAGTACCTGGAAATTACATCAACACTCAATACCTGCACTTAGGAGAAAGTACATAAGCAAGCAATTTTGAAAAAGACTTAAAAAGAAAAAGAAAAAGCTACTCCTACTGCTTTAAAATGTGTTCTATTAAAAAATTAGAAAAACAAAATTTTAAAATGAAAAAGAGAATCAGAGACATCACACTCAACCTGGTCCTTCTGAAGACAAAGCAACTGAGGTTCTAAGAGATTTGGTATAAAGGTTTTTTAAAACAATATTCACCTCTGACCCAAAATAAACTGGCTCCCGTAGGTGTTAGAGAACATTAATTTAATTAATACTGACCTTACTTGAGGCAGGAAGATCGCTGCAAGTTTGAGACCAGCCTGGGATACAAAATGAGCTTAAGGCCAGCCTGAACTGCATAGCAAGACTCAAAATGACAAAACAAACAAACAATAACAAAAAACAAGTAAAAACAAAAAAGAAAAAAACACCCTAACTTTACCATACTGGGCAGGAGGTAAATATCACCAATGAAAGAATTAATGATCTTTTAAGCTTTTTAAAACAAGGAACTGAATGGAAAAGGAATAAAATAATGATCTTTCTAAGCAAATGCAAAGGGATATTACCCTACTGTGTGATTTATAGTCACTTTTCATTATAGCCACCTGGTGTTTCCCGTAAAGGAACAAATGACTTTGAGACCCATTTGAATTAATGCTCTTATCAAGTATCCACATATTAATGAAATTCATCACACAGTCTGGCTTCTCCTTACATCCAAGAAATGTTTCAAATGAAAGTAAAAGGTTTGTCTCTCACTGATATTTTAAGATCAGATATTTTTAGGTTCAGCTTTGTTTCTCATATAATTTTCTACTTGCTACTTTAAAGAGGCCCAAAAAAAGCCACTAGAATCACAAACTGAAATGTAAAACTGGCCACAGGCCAGAAAGCAAGGGTCTTTGCAAGCAATTTCAATGCTTAATCTACTCCTTAAGTCCTGGGTCCTGTGAGAATCCTGGGACCACCGAGACCCCTCCAGATCGGCAAACCTTAACAAGCTTGGCCCCCTGCAGGCCTTGCAGCCAGAAGATATCCTTTTACTTGCCTGGCTCACAGTAACCCTTGTGGTCTTTCCTGTCCAAAGACCCTGGGGACTTGGGCAGTAGCATGATCCCCATGCCAGAGCAGTCAGAGGCCAACTGTGGAGGGAACACGTATAGACCCAAGCTCTGGAGAGCCATGTGAGAGCGCCCACGAGCTGTGAGTAGCCAGTGTAAGTCCACGGAGTGTGGATAAGTACTCAGAGGGTATGAGCCACAAGGCACCAACCATCCAGTCTTTAAACACAGGCTCCAGGTGATGACTGTACATTCTCAAAACTGGCAAATAAGCCGAGGCCTACAAGATAGCCCTTTCTTACTGCTCTCCAGACTGTTCTCATGGCTTTCAGACTTGTGTCCTTCTATGACCTCACTGTCAAATGGTGCTGTGAGAATATGGCTGGTGAAAAAACAGAACATAATGCCAGGCTGCTCACCAACAATGCAAGCTATCCCTCAACTTGGCTCCTGCTCCAGCTCCTGTAACATCCAGGTTCCTGCCTGTCCAAATCGGGACGCTTGGAGAAATCAGACAAAGGAGTCACACCATGTCCACTCCCTACGATGCTGGCTGCTACCATCCTGAAGCTTTCTACTGTGTAACCTCAACCTCCAGTCCTTTTTGTTTCGCTTTGTTTTTTGGTACTGAGAATAAAACTCAGGTCCTTGTACTTGGCAGGGAGGTGCTGGGCCGCTGAGCTACATCCCTGGCCCTCATCTTTCAGTCCTCGTAGCAGGTTCCTAAAAAGCCCAACAGCTCCAAGATCACAACCAGAGGTCACACAGATCATAGTAATGGCCCTGTGCTTTGCAACGGCCCTTGAAAAGTCATACAGTCAGGACATAAAGGTTCCGTCCAACCTGATTTATGCTAAACCTAGGGCTTCTTGCAGCATACCCAGAAACCCTGGTCAAATTCACTCCCAGGGAGGAAAGCAAGTTTGGCCAGAAGTCTGTAGGAGGAAAGTAAACATGGGGTTGCAGCCCAACACCCCAGTTCCTCGGAGCCTCTTGTTTCTAATGAGTTTTGACTAGTAAGAAAGGAACCCTCACTGTAGTTTCTCCAAGGCTAACTCAGTTCTGCCAGGCTAAAGAAAAATGACAGGTGAAGATACTCTAACAAACAACCAGTTACCCCTCCACCCCCATTCTGCTGACTTTCATCCTCTCAATATGATATTCCTTGGTCCAAATGCTTCCATTTTTGTGTTAGCACCAGTTGAAGACCAAACTGCCAGACAGAGCTCTATCACCTGTAGCTGAAATACAGCAGCAGAAAGAAGAGCAAGTTGGATATCCAGCTGCTGTTTTCTCTGTCTCTGTATCAGACTTTTCCAACACAGTGAGGGGTCATCGACAATCTATGTGCACCGGGAACCCACAGGGTCCTACCTGCAGGTACAAGGATCCCCCTCAGGCTGGCTAGCTACAGAAAGAGCATCTATTTCCTGAGGGCCAGAATTATCAGATAATGTATTTTCCAAAAGTGATACATATTCCTATGGTAGAGAGACAAGTTCCTTATACTCCAAGACAGTTCTACCCCTAATAACTATTCCTTTTAGTATGCATTTCAGAAATACCTGAGGTTAGGCCCACACTCAGTGGAGTCGTGTAACACTATTTGCTAAATCAAATTTGGGACACATGGTCAGAGAACCCCAAAATAATTCCAGCCCAGCTGAAATTACTCAGCAGACTATGCTCAATTCTACAACAAACTTCTGTTCAGGACACAAGGGCACCACAGTTATAGTAGCCAAACTTAGGACAACTCACTCTGCTTTGAAGCCATTCTGCAAGGATATAAAGAGATAAACCTAGTGTGTGTGTACGTGTGTAAGAGGGGACTTTACTACTTAGTGGTTTTTAAAATTCGCATTTTCATGGAAATTTAATTCAATTTTATAGTTTGGCAACAAGAACAATGAAATCACTGACCTGTGTTTACTTTCCTACCCCTACCCAGAGTCCCATAATCCCAGTCTTGGCACCTGCAGTGTGACCACCTCCTATCTCTGGGAGGGGACCTGCTTTCGTCTCCAACCAAGAAGACCACATGTGGGGCCCCTTGCAGCACAGCAGCAGCTGGAAACCGTACTCCCACACCAAGTACTGCAAAACTCCTCCATGGATGAAACAGACAGGCAGGGTCCCCTCTGGAGACTGGAGTTGTAGTCTCAGCCTAGTAAATGGCTTGGTTCCCTCATCTGTATAAGAGGACCTCGATCTACTTCCAACGGAAATGCTGTGCACATCTGATCAGCTAAGAGGCAAAGGTAAATTGTTGGCTAACAAGAATGCCTTCCTTTTATTGTTCACCTGCCACCTACCAGGCATAGGGTAGCTCTTCACATTTCATCTGAAGTTCTCATGTAACCAGCAAACTCACTGTGATGAGCCACATAGCACAGGTGGAAAAGCCAAGGCTCACCGAAGTTCACTATTTCACTCAAGGGCACACAAGTGGGGTCCTTCTCAGGTTGACACACCAAGTTCATAGGACCACCTAACTCGGTTGGGGTGAGGGACTAAAAATGAGGCCACTGCTGAGAGACCTCGCCCACAGCCCAAGGGCAATGTGCCATCTGCATATCATCGGCAACCCTTTCAAAGTATGAAGAAAAACGACCCCAAACCTGGAAGCCATCCAGAAAGATTTCTGCACGCCCTTCTTCATGCCACGCTCCACTGGAAAAGCAAACAAACTGGCCCACAGGTGAAATGGTCTACTGCTCTTTTTTGTTTAAAAAAAAAAAGGAAAATGTGAGAAGTAGAGAAGAAAGAGAAGGAAGAGGAGGGGGAAAACTTTTTCCTGAAACGACAGCACACCATTTCTCTGCATACTGCTTGTGACAGGCAAGCAGCTGTGACACAGACCAAATGTGCCCCCTACAAACCTGAAATGTGTACCAGCAGCCCTTCACCAATGGACTGTCAACCGGTACCTTGTGCCTAATATCTCAGGGCAGGTATTGCCTTCACTTACTAATTACTGCTGATTCTCAGTCAAGTATGATGTGAACTTGCAGAAAACAGAAAAACTGCAAGTCCTTTTTGTTCACAGAGAAGCAAACGATACTCATAGAAAAAAAAAAAAAAAGACAACCTCGAAAGCAATGATTTTTTTAGTCTTGCTGGGTCAGCATTTTATCTAACTTAGCCACCTTAGTCTACACGTAAGCTTCTCCTGTTCTCCACTTAGCCAGCACTACCATCTGTCTGTTCCCTCATTCCTGCGTTAAGCAGAGCTTAGACATGTGTGTTTATGCAAGAGTTACACTTGCAGTTTTTTGGGAAGCGCACTTTGTGGGACACCCATAACATCTGCCTGGCATATGGTTAGCAAAGCACCCCTGGACCACGGTGGCACACACAGCATTCCCAGGAGGCAGTGCACTGCAGAGGCAAAGCGGTACCTTGGCGTCCTGGCGGTTGCGGGAAGCCAGGGCAATCTGCCTGGCCAGCTTCAGGGCTTCTATCCGCATGATGGCAAACTCTAACTCCTCCTGCCCGACAGGTGGGGTGTGAGCAGACCGTAGGGGAAATGCATCAGGACAGACGCAATGTTTTCCACATCCCAGAAATGAATGTGCCACATAAATGTGTTATGACAGGTACTCGGGGGAAAACACACGCTCAGGTTTCTTTCACAGTGATCACCTCAGCAGATCATGAAACAAGTGTGTTTAACTTCCTTTATACAAAACTGCCCTTTTGAATATCTATCCAGAAGTATCATGCAGTGGAATAGAAAGTGATTTCCAAACCGGTCAAAGTTTTTCCTGTACTATATTCTTTTACTTCTTTCCTTTTGTTTTTTCTTAAAGTTGCCCAATACTTTACACAAGTGGATATGCAGCTCTCAGAAGACCCTCTTGGTGTGCCCCAAACATCCCAGTCTAGGGGATATGAAATTAAGTTGTCAAATTTAAAGCACAGAGTAGATAATCATTTTGGTTTCAAACATGAGGCTGAGTCCAGATGTTATCTCAATGGGAATCTGAGATTGCCTGTACACATAAACAGCTGGCTGAATGGTGACCTAATACCTTCGGTTCCGTGAATAAATCACAGAAACTGCCTTTGGGGCTATCAATACATCTGAATAATGACTGTTTAGCCAAAATTCCAAATTGAATAGAAATGGTTCGTGCAATATGTAATCGCACAATTTATATAATTTCGGCATACTAGATAAAGTACACCACATAAATCAGCGTTTGAGGGGAAGATATTTCATCTGGAACAGCCTCAGCAGTTCCTCATTAAGTACTGCCTCAGTTCATTTGGGGCTTGGGGGTTCATTTTCTACTGAGGTTTTGACAAATTCCCAAAGGTCACACATGGGCTACAAACCTGAAGTTTCTGAGCAAATACTGGGGGGTTCTTTTCTGCTAAGTCGGGTTCCAGATAGTCAAGCGCACCACAGAAAGAGGCTGGATGGGCTAGCCTGCTTAGGAGGGCATCAGCAGAGGCAAAGGCGCCCTCGGGAGCTGTCTGAAGACCAGAAGAGAGGAGGACACAGAAGAAAAATAGAGGAGCAGAGAGTGATATTGATTCCACACAAGGACCATGCATGCATTTGCTGGACAGTCCTGCCTAAAGAGCGTATCAATTAGCTGCCAGTACTCCAGGGGTCACCTGGACAAATTCCCACTTGCGAACCATAAACATCTTGAGATTGGCAGGCCCAACCCCCTCCCCCAAATCACAGCCTTAGGTGCCCTCCCCACCAGTAAGCCCCCCTCTCTCCCCAGCCAATAGATGGGAGGCAAGCCAGCTGATGGTTTTTGAAAACACAAAGAAACTGATCGAGGCAATAGCAGGAGGTATAAGCATCAAAGGAAGTAAGGTTTTGGGAAAGGTCATTTTCTAAATAATGGAAAGATGATTTCAAACAAAATAGTGTCTCCAGGTAGACTTCAAAATCAGAGGCCAACTTTGGAGAAGGTGAATCATGAGTCCTCTGCGGTATTAATTTGCAAGGTGACTGATTCATGTCTAACTCTTTCTATGCCCACTACTATGTTTCCATTCTCCAATTCAGCATCCAACTGCCAGACACATAGTAGGTTCTCAATAAATATTTGCTGGATGAGACAAATGAAGTCTTCTAATACAGAACAATAAAAGTAACATACTGAATCAATGCCTTCAAACCTGTTTGGGAGATTTGCTAGGTCGGAGGTAAAAGAAACTGAAGTAAGTCTGACAAATGTTCACATGTGCATCACATACTCCAGGGAGATGACAGATGCCTGGTGGCCACATGTAACATGCAGGGAGGTGGGTGGGTGAGACCTTTGGCTCAGGCCTGCTGGCTTTGCAAGGCAGTGGTAGGGTTAGGAAAGGAGAGGCAAAATTCCTAGTCTATAAACAAGAGGAATCTTTCATAACTTAGACCAGGAAAAGCACTTAAATCTCAAAAAGGAGAGTGCCCACTGCTCTACCACTTTCTGCCTGTGCCACATAGACTAGAGAGGCAAAGCACTGCCTGACGATGGCTCTGAAGGAACTAAGTCTAGTCCCGAGAGGGGGACAAATGGAAAATAAATAGCCCTAGGTGCAAATAAAAGCATTTGGGTGAGAACGCCAAATCATCCTAGCAGGACTGGAGAACTTTTTCCCCATTGTGATGACGTGGGGCCCAGAAGCTGGCTCCTGCCTCACAGGAGCCAGGATGGGTCCCACAGCAAGTCCAGGTGGAGGTGACGGCATGCCAGGCTCTAGTCTCATCCCCAGGGATTTCCAGCTCCTCTGACTCCACTTACAATTTCAACGGCCTCTGAAGGGGTCCCCAAGGCCATGGCCTCCAGGTCTTTCTGGGAGGATTTCTCTGGCACTTGCAAGTGTGGCTCTTGGCTGGTGGTTAGCCCTCGTGTGACAGGATGCTGGACTTTTGTTGCAGTATTCACAAGGGCTTCACTCTCCTCAAAACTAGACCTGAGGAAACAAAGGGCATCTTTAGTATCATCTCACTGGCCTCAACCAGGAAGCCATATTCCCTGCAATAGCCCAAGGAATGTTGGACTTGCAGGGCTGCGTCCTCAGAGGGACATGGGCCAGGTCTTCAGTGGCCATGTAGCCTCTCAGCTGGGCAGTCAGAGAGGGAAGATGTGGCCCAGCCCCACCCTAGGGCCAAATGACAAGGGAACAGCAGAGCATATGTGCCACTGGCTGAAGTACATAAGATCTGGTGTTAAACAGACAGCCAGCTGCTCAGTTGTGCACTCTGGGGAAAGTAATTGGTACCATACTTCAGTCTTCTTTTCTGTAAGACGAAGACAATGTACCTTTTTGAAGATTAAATAAAATGCTGTGTTATGTACAATACTCAGCACCATCATTTGGACATATGGTTGCTGTAATAAAATTATCATCTAACCCCCTGGAAAAATTCAGTAAGTTTGACGAATCAAACCAGGAACTCTTAAGTCTTGTGTAATGTAAGGAGGAGGTGGACAAAGACAGCACAGTCCACATGTTAGAGCAATGGCCATTCTTGCCCAAACACTGCATTGCTCACAACATGAACCCGAAAGATGCAAACACTACCACCCATATTAGGGACCGGCGTTCACCAAGCACGGCACACATAGCAGGAACTCTGACAAATGCTTCCACACACCACTGCTCTGGAAGCCAGGTATCTTGCGCCCACTGCACAGCTGGGGGGAACTCTAGAGAATAACAGCCTCTTTTTATCTTCTTAAGTATCTCTGAGGTCAATCTATTACTCTTACTTGACAACTGAAGATATTGAGGCATGGGGGATAAGTAACTCACACCTTAGCCAGTAAGCAATGGAAGTGGGGACCCAGGTGTCATGCTGTGCACCAGTGGACAAATGGCAGAAAGTGTGTAGACCTGGGCTGCAACAGGGCTTACGCCAGCTGTTGAGGAATTTTACCTTAGTACAAAGAGCCCAGTAACAAAATCAAAGAAGTCATCTGCGTCCAGCTGGACAAAGACTGAAACTGGACATCTGAATACACAAAAGGGCATGGAGTCAGGGTAACTGTGAACGTGCTCGGGGGCTGTGGGGCCTCTGGTCTGGCTGGGAACTCTCTCATCACAGAGGTCATACCCTGAACATGGCGTCGGGGAGTCTGACATCCGGACTGGAGGAGACTTGATGGGGCTCTCCTGAGACGCGTCGAACACAAGGTACAAGGCCTGTTTCTTCGGGGTGTCATCGTCCTGCTGCAAGGATCAAAGGCACATGTCAGCTTGGTACAGTTGACCTGAACATGCCACCACAGCAAAAACCAGAGCCCTCTCCAGTAGGGGTCAAACAACTCATCAGAGAAAAGCCTTCACTTCTCTCAAGTGATCACGAAAAAAGCAGGTCCTAGCAAGGAGATGGGTAGAGAGGGAGGTAAGGACACGGTAGGGAATATGCCACTGGGTACAGGTGGCCATGTCTGTGAGGGCTATGTGTGAGAAAGAACTGGACGTATCGCTTTGCCCTGCTCAGGCACCAGTGTTTACTGACCACGCTCTTAGGCTGAGACACTGTGTTGGCCACCGAGGATAAATGGAGGACTAAGGCAGGCTCCTGGCTTGGGGCTGCCCACTGTCAAGTGAAGGAGACCAGCTTGGTGATCCAAGGATGAGCATTGGAGAGAGCAATGGCCTAAGCCTGGAAGGACAAGGATTCCTCTCAGTGGGCATGGACAAGAAGGACATAAGCAGACAGAAAGGTGTGGGCAGTGGATAAAGACCTTAAGGGTCCAGGCATGTTTAGAGCCAGCAGAGGAGCAGAGCTGGCCTGGTGCACAGGGTTGTGCAGTGTGGAGCACACTGGAGAAGTGAGTGGATCAGTGGCCAGAGTGGAGGACCAAGACTAACCCACCCACAACCATGTGCACTAAGCCTAGCAACAAGGATTAGCATTTCTTTAGATGAGGAGACCTTGAGAGACCTCTGCACTCTGTGATAACCACAGAAGCCTCAGCTGCAGTAGCCAGTGAGCATGTTGCTCTGCACCATCACAATATCTCTGGATGGCTGTGTGGCTCCTAGGTAAGGTAAACTCTATGAAATTCATGCATGAGGCCTGTTGATGCCCCAGTCAGCAGGTGTGGTGCCTAAGAAGAGGCCTCTAGTAGTTTTGGTCCCATTAAATCAACATTAGCAAAATACATGCACATTCTACTTTAATAGTAAAATGTCTCCCCCTGGGTATTACATATATGTTGTCAACCACTGAGTTGTAATATCTGAGGGCAGCAGACACTCTGTGTGTGATACAGAGAGAGATAATGACAAGACCCACACACTGTACTCGGGAAACTGATTTCCTGCCTGACCTTCAAGTTTTACTGCAGTTTAGAATCAGCAACCCCTGCATCTACGAACAATGCCCAGAAAGATAAAGATAAGAGGTACAAGTCCAGGAGCGTTTTGTATCATGGCAAGCTCTCTGGTACACTCTTCTGGATCTTCAAAGACATCACTGAACAATAGCACAGAAGAAGGCCACACCCTGAACAAAATGCCAGGATAGGAGCCACTAAACCAGGAAAGACAGCCACCTGTTATAACCACTTAATATGAAAGTGGGGTTGGTTACTGCCCAAAGGATCAGTTGCTTAAAACCATTATAGTCAACCCTCGATATCCATCAAAGATTGGTTCTAGGAGCCCCACAAATATCCAAATTCCTTGTATAGAATGGGGTAATATTTGAGGACAACCCACATACATCCTACCATATACTTTAAGCCATCTCTAGATCATTTATAATACCTAATAAGATCTAAATGCTATGTAGTTATGATGTATTATCTAGGGAATAATGACAAGAAAATTAGTCTGTACATGTTCAGTATAGACACAATTATTTTAGACTATTTTTGTTTTAAGGTTGAACCCATGGATATGGAACCTGTGGAAATGGGGAATCAACTACAATTTGGAAAACAGTTAATACCACTTACAAATCCTTCACCCTTTAAAGAAATTCTGATGTGCTGACTCTGAGTCTAGGAAAGTAAATCAGCAGGAAGCCTAATCCTTTTCTCCCTTTCTACCTGAAAATGCCACGTGATATGGACTGAGTATAAACCTCAAACTTCCCTCCCCAGGGGCCCCTAGATGCTGCAGGTACAGAGGACACCAGTGTGAGCTCTGAGCTCCCAGAGATGCTTTCCCTGGTTAGGGGAAGAGGTTCCTGCCTGCCTATCACAGCAAAGGGCAGAGCAGGAAAAACTTACAGGTAAGGAGGAGCCAATTTTTTCCATATATTCAATTTCATAGGAGTTTCTATAATCCAGCTCTGCAAAGAAAGACAAACTGAGATTAGCAACAGGGACAAAAATGCAAAAGATTTCAGGAATGCCCACTGAGACTTGCAATGCAGCGGCCGGCTATTTTCAGTTAGTCAGCCTGTTGCTGGCGGGGATTCTGCCCTCAGGGTATGTACGGGAGTCCCACGGGAGTGAAAGAGGGTTGGCTTTGGACAAATCTGAGCACTGTACACCATACTCGGTAACTCTTGTGTGCAGCATGTGGAAGGACACTCTGGTAACGTCTTGGACCTGGACCTGTACTTGTCCCTCTCTGCGAATTCAGCCCCAGCCCCACTGCAAAGCAAGGGAAGGACAAATACTATTCCTCCAGTGTTGCTTGTAAGAGAGACTCTGCAGTCATCTTGCCATTTCCCAAAACTCTACCAATATCTACAGGGCCAGGCCAAGTCGATTTTCAAATGAAAAGACTATAAAAATCTAACTAGGAGGAGAAATGATATATTTCAAATTGTTTGGTGATGTCAGGTTGCAAAAACTTCCAGACACTCATTGAAGACTAAAAACCTCTCTGCTTGCCTCAGGTACCTAGAAGTTCCACAGCTCTGCCACTTAAAACCCCTTGTCCAGTACACAAACTAAACACTTACTGTATGCCTCACATGAGCTGGGCCATGAAAACGATGAAGAGTGAACCCAAAAGAGACTCTTCAGACAGCAGCCACAACCTAGAGCTACCAGATGCCTCTATTCAGTGAGAAATCTAGATGAGGTGAAGTGACATCACTGTGCAAAAACATTTGTGCCAGGCCATAAAACTTAAGGTCTCAATTTTTTTTAAATGAAGATAAATTTAAGTAGTAATTCTAATGGAAAGCTCTATTCTTTCTGCGTATTGCTAAAGGCATCACCAAAAAAAAAAAAAAAAAGCTTCAATATGAGCTTTACAAGGAGCCGCATTCTGAAAGAACTGTCATAAACCCAAACTCCTCAGGATCTGGACAAGTTCTCAGGAAGTTCTGAATCCAGAGCCATGAAGCTGGCTCTGGATACGAATGGCCGGAAGTACTCCCCTCCCTCACAGATGTTTACACCTGGAGTAGTTCAGAAACTGGTGCACGAACCACAGCCTACTGAGATGCAGTCTGGAAAGTGCATCTCCAACTGTCATGCAAGCCTGTGCCAACCTAGTACCCTGAAAAGCACTGGCTGATGAAGACGTGACACCTCCCTCATCTTAAAATAAGAAGCAGGTAGGGGAGGAGGCCAAGTGATTTCTAAGATCTCTGCTGGCTCTATTATTTTCTACGTATGTGGCCCCAGTGCACCATTTTTACTGCCCTATCAGAGACTGTTAAAGTGGAAAAGTTAATAGTGATCAAGATGCTTCTTCCAAGGTATCACTACTACTGCCAAAGCATTATAAAATCTTAAATCATTTAAAAGAAATCTCTCAGGAGCCCCCTTCCCCAAAATGACAGAGAGTACCCAAGATGCACCCAACAAGCAAGGGATCACCAAGAGATTTTCAGGGATCACTAGCTCACCACAGTAAAACACCCCCCTGGCTCACTCCACCAACAGCCAGACTTGGACAGTTTCAGGCCACTGAGCTCACTCGCCTGACCTCTCCAACCTGCCAAGGGTGTTTCTCTGCCCAGTGCCCAGTGTCTCCCATTCTTCCCTTCAGAGAAATCACCAGAGTATAAAAGGGGGTTCTCTGTGCTCCCCCCTCATAATACTGATCTGTAACAGGCCTGGATTCAGAAGGCCCACCCTCCCCCTGGGAATTTCACCCTCCTGAGTGAGACACCTGAAGCCACTCCTTCAGAAGATGGCCTGCCACTTCTAACCACAGCCACGTGGAGTTCTTATTTATAACTTACACAACAGCCTGGATAGGATGGAAGGAAAATAAATGCCTCTCCCCGTCATCAGGATGGTCTCTGATATCTTAAAGAAACATCTTATTGAAACTGGTTTTATGAAACCTCATGCATCTGCTATGAATACGAAGTCTCACAGGTTAAGCATGGGGTGAAGCATATTCAATTTCAGCCTCAGACCAGGGAGGATTACACTAATGGCACCAAGTGGAACATTCTCTTTACAACTTCAAGGGAAGCGCACTTGCTAAAAAACTAAAGAGGTCCAAAGTGATTTTTAACAGGTCCTTTCACGTCTAAGGACTGCTCCTGGTAATTATTCTGTATCAGGGCACTGTACTGCGAGGTGGCCTGAATGCCATTTTCCTGACTCTTAATTGCTAGAGTTTTGCTGAGAGGTTGAAAAGAGCCATAATCAGAGGCCAGAGGATCTTCATTCCCAACATCCGAGAAACCAACTCACCTGAATACTCTATGACAAATGATTCATCTATAAAATGGAGCTCAAAGTGCCACATGTTTTGGATAAGAAGAAATAAGAGTGAAGTCTAATCCACACCGTGGGTTATACAGAGGTAAGGGATTGTGATCCCTGACATTTTGCTCACCGCTACTATGGCTCATTGCTAATATTTCTGGAACTTATAATATAAATGACATCATAAGGGGAAAAGAAAAGAGCCCTTGGGAAAGGAAAGAAGCAGCGGCTCCTGGTGGCCTTCATGTCTGCCTTCTCAACGTCTGACAACGTGAGCGGCAGTGACGGTGCCTACCATTAAAATGGATTAGGTTTCCAGGACAGCCCCCTCTCTGCTGGGCTGTAGGGAGAAGCGGATATGGCACAAGGGGGACAAGGATACTGAGTGACCACATAGTTGTTCATGAGTCTCAACCAACTGCTTTACAAGGGCCTCTTGGACCAGAGACAAGGGAAGCTAGATAGCTTCTTTCCTCTCAAGTGAGACCACAGGGCCACGGTTGAAAAGACTGCATGAGAGCGGGGCTCTGATTCCACAAAGCTGCATATTTATATCTGCCAGTCTGAGTCTTTAAATGGTGGAGATTATCAGAGTCGACACAGAGAGCTGAGGTAGTAGAGCACAAACAGGCTACTGTCACCACCGGGGCATCTTTCTAAGCTAGTTTCACCCGGGTTTTTGAATGCGAAGCTCTTCCACACTGCTTTTGGGCACCCTGGTGAGGAAACACACTGAGCTCACAGCTTCATGCTGCAGACCAAAGCAGGGAGCCTGCTCGAGGTTCACATGAACAGCAGAGCAGGAAAGCGCACCGCTGTGAAGCCGGCAGACACGGCTCTCCATGGCTCAGCCCCATGACACCGGGCAAGTCACTGACAGTACCAAGGCTATGTTCACTCAGTCTTAAAGCAGGGGACTGGGAAATACACCATGCTGCCAGGAGGAGGAAATGAAATCATGTATACTAGGGCCTCGGCCCAACTCAAGGGACACGCTGAACCACTGACAGTTACGCTTTCCTCTTCTCACCTACAGAACAGTATTAGAATGAAGTAATTATTACTTCGAGTTCAACATTTCATTTCCCTGTGGTGGGTGACTCTGTGTAAGAAAGTCTCCCAACACAGCTGCAGTCCTGTTCTGAGTCATTCAGATGATGACGCTTCAGCTCCCGCCATGTGGATGTCTGGTGCTGCTGAATTTAACCTTGCTAAAGTAACACGGATGATCTGACAAAGAGTTCTGCACTCAGTGACCGCAACCCTGGGAAATATTACAGAGGCAAACGAAGCAGGTCAACACCTGAAACTGTCAGTGTAATTATGCATTTTTAATCACCTAACAGCCAAACTTATAGTTGTGACTCCTAAATCTTCATTGTTGTCTCCTAAGAGGCAGGTTTAAGAGGGGTGTGTTTCAAATTTACATATTTATGTGTCTGTTGAACACTGAGCTTGTGAGACTTTTGTTTCAGGACAATGGCAAACATGAGCAAATAGATGGCACCACTGAATGAGGCATTTTTTAGCTTAACAGTATTGAGGTTTTTATTTCCAAGGAAAGAAGTCCATGTATTTGGTTTCTAATAAAACCAAACCACACGCACCCCAAAGTCACGTTTTATTCTTATTTGCAGTGCTAAGACTAGATGGGTTTTGAAATAATTTTCTCTGATGTTTAGAAATTTCCTGTATAGTTCAAGGGATGTGAGCCAGTAGAAAACCACAGGTACTGTCCAAATGGCAAGGTCAATGTTCGTGCCATAAGGTCCTCTTGCTGCTTCTGGGACAAATGATCTCTCCCCGGTCACCTCATTCAGGGGACACCTTGGCAAAGATCAAATCAACTGAGCTGGCACTGAGCCGATTACCTGCCTGCCTCATAGTTCCCTTTATCTCAAACCTATCGTTAGCCCTGGTACTCAGGGTGCCAGGGAAGACTGTCAGGTACCATCATTCCTGCCTGCAGGAAGCACAGTCTAGTTCAAGAAATAAGGAAGGCACACGCATATCTTCACTGTGTGGTGTAAGCGTTCTAGCCTGGCCCAGACGAGCAGCAGATGCAAGCAGAGCCGGGAGTGGGTGTCTAGGAAAAGGCTGAGACAGGCAAGGGTGGCAAATGGGGAGAGTAGGGTGCAGGGCAGGCAGTGACCGCAGCCTAGGAAAGGGTGTCCTAGGGGAAAAGTTGTTCATTCAGGTGAGGCTCGCGGCTTAGGTGTGAGGGCAGAAGAAAACAAGGATGGAAGGGAGGTCGAGCCTGGGGCCTAGCTAGAGCAGTGGTGGTGAACCCATGGCACGAGTGTCACAGTGGACTGTGTTTCCCTGACAGCAATGGAAGTTTTTTACTATCTCTGACCTCGAGTGAGACGGTAACTTTGAGGCCTCCGGAACACCAAGTCAGAGGGGCAACCTGACAGCTAACCAAACAATTTCTATGATGAAAATAAAATGCAGGGAACAAGGATCCTTCACACAGGGCAGCCAAGCTGTGCTCCTTTGACAGCTCTTCCTGATTATGGCGGAAAAGTTCACCTTGGGTTGATTCCTGAGGAATTCTTCCAGTTCCTTTATCCTAAAACTGGAGTAACAAGACCCTACATGCTTGGAACTGGGCTTATCTTGTATTTTCTGTCCAAAGAAATATATGTGATTACCCCAAAGACCTTCTCTACTATATCCATAGTAGGGCTACTTATCTATGGAATGTAAAAATATGGTGCCTCTTTTGGAGAATTTATTGATAAACTCAATGGGGAAAACAATGCCCAGCTAGAAGAGGCAAAGCAAGCTTTCATAAGACAAATCCAGGATGCAATTGAATTGGAGACGTCCGAGCAGGCACTTGTTCAAAAGCACCACTACCTTTTTGATGGCCAGAGGAATAACTGCTACGGCCTTGGAGATTACTCAGCAGGAACAGCTGCGTAGAGTACACAAGGAAGTAAAGAATCGCCTGGACTATCCTATCTCTGAGCCGAATATGATGCATCAAAAGGAACAAGAGCACATGATAAGCTGGGTGGAGAAGCAAATGGTGCAGAGCATCTCTGAACAACAGGAAAAGGAGACGATTGCCAAGTGTATTGCAGATCTAAAGCTGCTTGCAAAGAAGGCTTGAGCACAGCCCATTATGTAAATGTATCCATCCCAGTTGAGATAGCCAGAAACAGCTGGAAACTAGTCTATGTGACAAAAACTTCTCATATTGTTGTCTACTGAAATTACAGTTTACTTTTCCTAAAAAAGAAAAGCTTGGGGTCTCATTTAGTGAGAACTAAATCTATTGGCCAGTCAGATGTTTCTCATCCTTACACTGCATTTTAAGTTACTCTGTGATTACTTTTAAATAAACACTTTGTTTTTATTAAAACTTAATTTAAAAATAAATGACTTGTCCAGGCATGATGGTACATGCCTGTAATCCCAGCACTGGGAGGCTGAGGCAGGAAGATCACAAGGCCAAACCCAACCCACACAGTTTAGAGACTTAAGGGGACCCTGTTGTAAAATAAAATAAAATTTAAAAAATAAAATAAAAGGAGTGAGCGCAGCTTAGTGCAAAGGTCCTGGGTTCAATTCCCAGTACCACAGAGGAGGGGAAAAAAGTCCTCATTAGTAAGCCTAGAGTGAGCCTCTAGTTTGGGACTTGACTCATGATGGTACCAAGAGACAGGTGCAGTGAACTACACTGAACATTCGTTGTGAATAACACTTCCTTTAAGCCTCCCCTCACCCCCCCAAATCACAAAAGGCACATCAAGCCACACAGCCAAGAACAAGCAAACTCAAGTGAGCACTTAGAACCTGGATTAGATGTTAGACTGCTTCTTAGCAGGCACTGTAGGGTCAAGGAACAGCTAGTTTTAAGTCTTGGGCTGTTTTAAAGTGCAGCCTTAGCTTCAAGGGCATTGGAGGCGTGCAGACAGTCACACGGTAACAGTAAGTTACCTGGCTGAGAAGTGTCTTTCCTGGCCTTTTGCTCCCTAGGGGCAGTATTCTCCAAGGCAGGGTGGGGGTCCAGCTGGCCACCAAGTTGCTTACCCTCCGAGGGGGAACTGAATTTGGTCTCATTTACAAAGGTGGACAAGTCTGAGGGCTGTGGGAAGTCCTGTTTGTCAGCCTCCAAGTCCACCGTCATGCATGTCCACTTCTGACTGGTGACCGCCAGCTTTTCCTCATCTGTTGCATGCACCACTGCAGAGATGACTGGTGGTGTCTCTGGTGTGGCCGCTGGAGTAGGGTCCTACAAGGAGAAGAAAAGCAGTCTCCTCTTTCAGTGTACTGCTCAGAAATCACACTCACCCAGGAGCAGCACCCCCTCAAAATCCTCTCTGTTCAAAAAAAAAAATCCAAGAAAACCCAAAAATAAATTTAAAAAATCCTCTTTGTTCTACTTGGACTTTGCTCCAGATGATGCCCTCAAGGAAACACATTTTTTCCTCTATGAATCTCCTTTTCTGACAGTTTGTTTCCACGAGTGATCATAGGTTTTCAAAAATCAAAGATTTTGTGTCTTGGTTATCTAAGACATTTCTGCTAACTTCATCAGTACAACTACTGTGTGATGCTCATACTCAGGTTTGGGGGTCAGCATCATTATTATCACCCCACAATCCCCATGCTAGTTCCTGGAAGGAGACAAAGGGAATCACACTGCCACCCCACAGGAGAGAGTGGAGTTGAGTAGGGCAGGGTGGAACTTAGGAATGAGAAAGCAGAGCTACAACTGGGCACTCTGTTCAGGGGTCCCGATTCAGGAGCCCTGGGCCAGTTCTTGAGGCTGGGACTTGTCTGATCTGATTTAGAGAGACGGGAAAAGTTTGCTTGTTTCATGACCCAGGAATGGTATGGCAAACTACATGATGATAACCTTCCTCAATCTGTAAGGAGGACAGAAGACAGTGGCATGTATTTGGTGGTGAACTATTAAGAGAGAAACAGGGACTCATATAAATAAACAACTGAAGCACCCACTTTTTTGTGGGGTAGGGATCCCTCACCTTCCCACTCTGACTTCAGAGTCATAGTTTAGTGCTTCTGACACACATTCAGGTTTTACATTTTTTATTCTATATACGTTAATCTCAAAAGAGTTTCCCAACTCGATAGCTACAAATTTTTCCAGCAAGTGGACAGAAAGGACAGAGCAGATCTTCCTAGAGAATCCAAGTACCGTTTTCCCAGAACTTCTACTCTCAGGACTCATCCTTATCTTCGCCAAAGTGAAGCAATTGAAACCATGTTGACAAAACCAAGGGAGGGGCAAGAGGGCCTTGGAAACATGCCATGAAAAGCAGACAGGAAAAGCTCTGCTGCCTAGGGTAATACTCTGGGTGAGCAGTAAAATCACAGAGATCAAAGGAACACTGTACCTGAGAAGGTGGATCAGAGAGAGGAGACCGTTTTGGCGACTTTTTCACCCTAAATGTGTCACTGGAAACAAAACAGAAAATGTAAACACAACAAACAGAGCTTCAGAACATCCCAAGCAATACAGAGCTGGTGGAAGCCACCACGTCTGCCAAGCTATCTGCCCAGGCCACTCTCCTGTCCACGCTCCCCCAACATTCCTTCTGATTGTTTAACAGATATTATTTTCCCCCAAGGGAAAGATCCACCAAGCTGGAAATCTTTAAAAGATGCCATTTGGACCACTGACCGACCTCCCCTGCCACCAAAAGAAGTTACATTTAACTAAGTGTCCTTATTTTATAAAGCAAACTTTTGGTAAGCAGATTAACACACATGGATTCTTCCAGGAATGTCTGAGCCAACTAAGGTTGGAGGACGGGTTGTAAACTCTTGACACTAATCAACAGGATCCAATTTTCACATGAGTAGGGCAATACAGCACTAAATGAACAGCTCAGGGACCCTTTGCATAAATAGAAAGTTCTGGGTGCTCGGGAGAATTTGCAGCATCCTTCCTGTTCACACCAGCTCTGAGCTTAATGGATTGCTGAGTGCTGAAGGATGCTAGTGAGGATTCCCGCCAAAGGCAGGGCCAGTGGTAGGATAATATTTTTTGTCTTTTCCTAGCCATGCTTAACAGACAAGATTCATGATTTTTCTTTCTTTTTCCTTTATGTAGATAATTTAAAGGGAGGAGAGACACCAGATAAGACCCCTAAAGGGACAAGGAGGCAGATTAGGAGAAAGGGTGACTTTTAGCAGAAATGGCACTGTGGAGTCCATCAGGCAGTCAGTCCTTTCCACAGTGAGAATGCAGGCTCTCTCCCCACTGCAGCCCACCCCTCCCATGGCCCCATTCCCAGCAAAGCAAAAGGATCTTAGATCCTTCACCCTGGACCCCACCACCCTCCCATGCCTCCCATGTTAAATGGGTGGGTAGAGTAATTTGGCCCCCACATTCCTTCACGTTCTCTCAAATAAAATATTCCAACAATGGCATTTAACCATGAAAAAATTACTCTGTAATAAAGTGGTTACTTACGGCATTTACCGTAAGAATAGTGCAACCACAGCTTCAAGCTTATATTTATTCATGCACATAAATATATAGCTGTGTATTTTGTAGTTACAAAATGGCTCAAAAATACTAAAGAAATCTTTTGGGCAGAAAAAAATTCTGGGAGACTCCACTCTACCTTGGGACCACCAGACACCAGGGGCTAGGTCAGCTTCCCTTTGAAGGACAGGGAGAAGGTACATGACTTTGGAGTCCTGAGCACTGTCTGCAAGACCCCTCCTGGCCAAGGGAGGCAGAGTGGCAGAGGCGCATAGGCTGTCAGTTGCACTGATGCCTAGCAGGGAGACCTACAGATGACAGACGAGCCATGCCAACACCCAGCCTGGACTTAAGTGACAAGGGCACTTGCCCAGGGCAGCAAGGTGATAGCTCTCAGCCACAGGCTCCACTTTGAGCCAACTCTGTATTTTGGGAGACTTTTACAGCCTCAGTTTGGAATGGCCCAAATGGTTCTACCTCATGTGTTCGCAAGACCAACCAATAGCAGTCTCTGCCCTGGCTTTTACTGGATGGTCTCTGTGAAGCCATGGTGCCACTGAAAGCAATCGCCCACCAGCCCATTTTAAAATGAAACAATGGAATGAAAGGTTAAAAAAAAATGCTTAGGTTTCAGATGAAGACATCCAATATGTAAGATGAAAAATAGTTCCATTCCTGACAAGCAGGCAGATTGGATAATGATGTTTTCACAGCCAAGCATTCTCACTTATGCAATTATAATCACTATGAAACAGAGAAATGACCTCTGCTACAGGGGACCCCTGTGCCCCATCAGTCCCAGGTCTAACACAAAAGTACATCATAGCAGCCACATGAAGAAAAAAAGGATTTGCAAGCCAAGACAAAAGGCAGGGGGAGAGCACATTTGGCATAAAAAGCAAATTGCATTAAGTGTACTTACAACAGAGAACACACAGACATCACATCTTCAACCATCCTAAGACAAGAAGACAAAGAAAAGAGAGACAGACAGAGGAACTGACAAAAAAGATAGATCTGCAGACAATTGGTTCCTAGCAGGTCAGGATGTGACAGTCACCCACTGCAGATTTTGCTGTAGGATACCAATATCCCAGTTTTCTTGGAAAGGGACCTTTGGATGATAGCTTCTTCGCTCAGCTCTGACCATTCATTCATAGTGTTGGAATCCTAAGAACTATGTGTCACCCCAGATAGGAGCTTTCAAGACAAAGGCCCATCTGCACTAACGGTGAGATCATGAGATGATGGATGAGCTTCCCTAACCTTTGTTAGCGCTAATGATCAGAAAAGAAAGTGGCTAAGAGAAGATGAGCAGGCAATCTCAGGGAAGGGGGCGGTGACAAGTTAACTCTTATTCCAAAGATGAGATACGGTAGCTTTGCAAGTAGTCAATGACTTCTTGCCAGGCTTAAAATTAGATTTCCAATAGGGTCCTATGGCATTTTCAGGAAAGGCCTATTGGGGAACTGATCTAAGAAAAATCCACATTTTTTGGTCAGAATGGTCTCCCAGCCACCACCACACAATGGTAGTGTAACCCACGACCAAAGTCAGCTCTGGAAACAATTCTTAGGAAGCACCAGACTGTTCTCAAAAGGTCAGTGCTTGAGGGTACTTAGAATGGGAGGTAAATGGGCCACCCCTGCCTTGTTTGTGCCAAGCAGACCCCAAGGGGCTGGTACTGTGACCTGTTCAGTTACAAAGCTCCTGGGAAACTACTTTTCTCAACCTTGTTAAATTATAGTCAACGCTTCCCATGACAGTTAGAAAGTCTACAGTGGCCAGTCATGCTGCACATGGTCCAGAGTCCTAAGAACAGGCCTGCAGCCATCTGGGTTAGAGCTAGAGCTTGGAATGAATGCTGGAGAGCTGGAGACTTCAACACAGCATTTAAGGGCCATGCACTTGGTAAGTGAGTGTGGATAACAGACTCATTTATTAATGGCTTCCTGAGGATTACAAGGTCTGCTTCTGGCTTTGGGTTCCTTGGTCTTGTTCTGTTTTGACTTTTAGGACCAATGTGAACTGTAGTCTTCAGAAGAAGACCAGAGAGAGGGAAGGATACAAACAGCTCATTTCTTATGACGGTTCAAAAAAGGACCCAAAACACACTTCTCTCGTGGACCTCCTGGAGCCTATTACACTATACTGGATTCTCAGGCTGAAATCTTAACAGACAGAAACAAATGATATAAATTTTAACAATATTTTATAGGCTGTATCTCTTGGCTTCAACATATATGCTGAAAGGAGAAAGGGCCAATCACACACAGGTGGCTGGCCAGGGCTCTCATGACTATTTCCTTTCCACAAGCACCGGATACACATGCACCGGGTCTGAATGTCAAGTCTCTGCCTAGAAGTACAGCTTTAGACTACTAACTTTTAGGGGTTTTTCAGGACTAGGGACCGAACCCAGGGCCTTCTCACTGAGGTACAAAACCGACCCATTTTTATTATTTTGAAATAAAACTTCATTAAGTTTCCAAGTTACTCAGGCTGGGTTCAAACTTACAATCCTTCTTCCTCCCAGCCTCCCAGAGTCATCAATGACTTATTAAGGCAAACAATCAAGGACTCTTTTGCCCCAAAGGGGTTTGTGAATGGCAAAAGGCCAGCACTGTAACAGCCTAGAGGAAAAAAAAAAAAAAAAAGACCTTGCCTGTCTGGCAAAAGGGCTGCAAACACAGTGTCATTCCAATAATGGTGAAGTTAGGGCAGCTGAAGGTCATCCAGACATGAGACCAAAGGGCCACAGCACCGTGCACCCCTCCCCCACCCCTCCCACCTCCACCCCTGCACTTACGTCTTTAGGGGCGTCTTCTTCTTCTTGGCGGGCTTGTTGGGCCCATCCCCGTCCACTCCATTGGCTTCAATACTGGCTGGGATCTCAAACAAGGCTGGGGACTTAGTAGGAGAGCTAGGGGTCTTAGAGGATGTCTTAAAGGGGTCGAGGGATTCATCACAGGTGTCTGGGTCAAAGTTATATGACTGCTGGGGCAATTTGGGAGATTCCTGCATTTTTGAGGTGGAAGAAAAGGGGTTAAAATTGGGGTCATCCCACTTGTCAATATCAAAGGTGTAGGTACCTTTAGCAACAGGGACATCATTGGGTTCAGCGGGGGATCTAGTAGGTGAGGCAGGGGTGTTGTCAAATTTCTCAGGTGTCTTTTTCATCTTTGGCCTCCTCAGGGGCATTTTGGCAACCTGCTTTTTGCCTATCTTTTTGGTAGGTGGGGGATTTTCCTGCTGGTTGTCCCAACTACCCTGGTCCTCAGAATAGTCAAACTCCAGCCTCACTGAGAGCCCTCTGGCCGGGGAGTCCTCTTGGCCCCTGCTATCTGATGGGGTCACCTCCACTGCCTCAGGGGCCGTGGTAAGAGACACTGTTTTCCTCCCAATGGGAGGTGAGTTCTGCACCCTGCCACCTCCAGAAGCTGGGGGACAAGCACCCTCCACGCAGTCCGAGTCTGGAGGAGAAGCAGCTTGGGGCACAGTGGCAGGCTCCAGGGGTGTCTCCTCCAGGAGGACGGACCCAGGACCCTCAGCCGTGGCCGACTCCGTCTTTGTCTCGGACGTCAGATGCTCCTCGCAGTGGACGGGACTCTCTTCAACTGGCTCTTGCTGGGTCTCTTTCACTGAGGGGGTTTCTGTGGGCTTCTTGGACGTCTGCTTCTTTTTTAAGGAAGGTGGCCTTGGTTTTTTAGTTCGCTTGAGAGTACTAGAAGCACTGTTGGACCCTGTGCTGCAGGCATCTGCAGTGACAGCCACAGCCTCGGGACTGCCTGGGCAGGAAGCACCGTCAAAGTCACTGGCTTGAAGGCTGAGCGAGCGGGACAGTGTGGACTTGGAGGGGAGCACAGACTCTGTAGACTTCCGGCGCGTGCTCACCTTGCAGTCCTGGCTCCTACAGTCCGAGGAGCGAGGCTCCAAGCTCTGAAAGTTATCCACCAGCTCGATGTTGTCGAAGTCCAAGTTGTAAGTCCCACTGCTGGCTATGGGCTTGTCTTCATCGAAGACAGCGGAGGAGGAGTGTGGGGGTCGGAAAGGACTTCCTTCCACTGAGTTGCTACACGGGCCATCAGGGATGGTGACTGTCTCAGAACTGCATCCTGAGGAAATGGAGACAAAGCTGTCATTTGAGGACACAGGCCACTCCGGAGCATTTATCTTCTAGAACAAAGGTTGACAAATTCCAGTCCCCAAGTTACCTGACCCAACAATGGACACCCTGCTCAGGGAGAGACCCCAGTCCTATCTCTTATTAGCTTTCAGTCTTGGGCAGCTTTACCTCAGTATCTGTAAAGTAGGAACCCGGAGAGTTGATAAATAAAGAGCTTAGATAATCTGTTAAAAACACATTTACCAAGTGCCTGATTGGGTTCAGAGGTCATGCTGGGGACTCACAATGAAAAGAACAAAGCAAACAGAATCTTTGCTTTCCACAAGACACAGCCTTCAGGGAGAGAACACTGAATAAACAGCTGAACAGTAACACACACAAACTGTCCAACAGTGATGTGTGTTCAGGAAAAAAAAAAAAAAAAAACAGGGCCAAGACAGGAGAGCTACAATTTTAAATAAGATAGGCAGGTAGTGGCCATCTGGTCTTGAGCAAAGACCAGAAATGAGGGAAAGACAAAGACCAAGAGGACTTCTGAAGGTGAAACAGCCCAGGCAGAAGGAACAGCAAACAAAAAGGCACTGGGGTAGCAGCATCTTTGGTGTGTTACAGAAAAAGCCAAGTGCGGAAGAGAAGAACAGGAAAATAAAGAAGGAAGGCAAGCAAAGCATAGCCAGGCCTCAGCACTTCCTAGCTACTATCATGGGCAAGCATGTTCCTGACTCCTAAGCCACTGAGAGGAACAGTCAGAACCATTACTCGGAGGCCTACGGGCCAACTTTAGCAGGACTGAGCTTGCCCTTGGCTATCTGCTCTTCCAGACCTCCCCTGCAATCTCTCCATTCAACCTTGCTTGTCGTTCCCTCTTACCCAACCTCACTCCTCTCTCTCTCTCTTCCTCCCAACTTCTACACCTCCTCAGCCAGTGCCAGTCAAGGAGGCTGTTCTGTTTTTCCAACATGCTGCACATTCTTCAAATACTGGCCAAATGACACTCATGATCTCACTGCCCCACTGCTCCTGGAAGATCCAGCCAGCCCTGGCCTTGGTTTGGCTACTCTGGGCTCTGTCTGTACCAGATGGCACTTTTCATGCATTTCTGGTTTCCCAACTGTTCTGAGCAGCCAAGGATGCTATAAAATGGTTTTCCAGAAAAGTAAAAAAGGCCACTTGGTAAAAGAGGGCAAATATTGTTAGATGGTTTATAGGCCCAAGTACCAGGAGAATGCATAACAAGGAACAGAAAAGTTTTGACACCAACTTGGAGACAATGTCCCCAAAATGTGCTTCATTGACAGGTGCTATGTCTCTCTACCCCTCCTCCCCTGTGACAAAACTGCCAGATAAGTACAAGAGCCCAGTTCAATCTGGATTTCAGATAAGCAAATAAAGTTTTTTCATCTAAATATATCTCATGCACCAGTTATTTATTACCTGAGATATAAATTTAACCAGATGCTCTGCATTTTTATTTGCTCAATCTGGCATCCCTATCTCTGATCCCAACAAACAAAGTCTGGGAAGTACTTGATTAAATCCAAACTCATTTCTTACTGCAGATTTCTTCTGAGTCATTGGTGCTTGTCCTGCAGTCCTCCAGGTGGTGAGCATTTTGCACAGTGCTACTAAACTCAGCTCACAGAACACCTTTCTCTCGGGAGCTTCACAAAGACTCTGATTCAAGAAGTGGGAAATCATATATGCCAAGGAAATGTCAAGCCTCTTGAGCTCAGGAACTGGTCCTATTTACCTCCACTGCCTCCTTGACTGGCCACACTTTTTCTTATGAGCTCCATAGATGCCTTGGATGAAAAGCATCTTCTCAAAGCACAGCTCTGAGCCCGTCCTGGTTTCAGATCTCTTCCTCTTTTCCTACTTTGTGCCATACTACCCATACCAAACGAGCATGTCCTAAATATGGAGTACACAATCCTGAGAGCCTCTTACTTAGCTCTTCCCACCAGATAACTTCTCTGTGATCATCCAAACACTCCTCATGCTGTCTCACCTCAAAAGAACAGGTACCAAGGTTACTACTTTCTGAAAGCAATTCCTCTTCTTTCCTGGAGAATCTTACACCCTTAAGCACTTCATTATCCCACCAGCAGAAACCTCATCTTCCTGCCCTGTGGCCACCTCTGGACACCTAGGACAGGGCACAGAAGACCAGGGATGCGGAGGGGACAAAGTGGTTTTTGAGTGAACTTGACAGGAGGCAGAAGAATTCTCAGCCCATCGCATCACTTCCAAGCCAACCCCCCAGTGCCAACCTAGCCTCTCTCAGGCTGCTACATGTGCCTCGGCAGCCTTCAAATGTCAGTGCTGTAGTTTTCCCCACCATCAGCAGATACTTAGCGTAACCATCTGCTCATTGTTGCCTCAGAAGAAAAAGCTCGCTGTCTCCTTAATGTAGCTTTCCCATTTAGAACTGACACTTCTCAATCACATTATCATGGACCACAAGACCTAGTCTTGCTGTAGGATTTAACTTTTTTTTTTTTTAATTGGTATCGGGGATCAAACTCAGGACTGCGTGCTTGCAAGGCAGGCGCTTATGCCACTGAGCTAAATCTCCAGCCCCTGTAGGATTTAACTTTGCCCCTATGGAAATTTCAGGATTTTCGGTCTTTTGTCATGGGGGGCTGGCTTTTTACTGCAGCATGCTTTGCTTCAGCCTTAACCTCAACCCACAAGATGCTAGTAGCACCTCCCGCCCAGTTATGACAAACAAAATTGTGCCAGATAGTGTCCTGTATCCCCCAGGGGGCAAAAGTACACCTGATTCAGAGTGTTCTCTTTTGTGTGGCTTCCAGAGCAGCTTGCACCACAGGGTCCATCACAGGGCTAGAAGTACCCTTCACTGTGAAAAGGCACTGCCATGTGTAGGCTTTGATTTTCAGAGGCAAATGTGGTCCAGGTCGATTTCTGCTGGATTTCTAAATATGTGCAAAAACCACTCATTCCTCAAAGAACCCAAGGTGCTTCCTATATATGAGCCCTGTGCAGTATGGCCTGGACACTGAGGCAAAGAAGGACAAGTCTCCAAATCAATGTATCCGTACCAATCAGCATGTCCTCTGTGTCCCACACCCATTGGCATGGACCTAGGTAAGGCTTACTCTCAAAACCACCACGCACACTCTGGCACTGTTTCTGGCTCAGTCTGAGGATAAATTTCAGCATCTGCAGCTTGTCACATCCACAGGCTCACTCGGGGCTCCCCAGTTGTTTTGGACACTTGGGCTGCCGTCGCTAAGCACCACAGAGCAGAGGGTTTCCGCAACACAAATGTGTTACTCATGGCTTTGGAGACTAGAAATCTAAGGTCAAGGTGTCAGGTTTGACCTCTCCTGAGGCGCCTAGCAGGATCTTGCAGAGACGGAGCCTTCTCGGTGTGTCTGCACAGGGCCTTTCCCTCTGTACAAACTTCCCCAGTGTCTCTTCCTCTTCATATAGGGACACCAGCGCTACTGGATCAGGGTTCCACTCTGTGACCCCATTTAGCCTTAATCATCTCCTTAAAGCCCCTGCCTCCAAATACGATCACATTGCGGGGTTTAGATTTCAACATGTGGATTTTAGGGAGACACAATTCAGCCCATAATACCTCAAGTTGAGGAAAAGGCAGATGTGTTTGGAAACATGAGAGAATTACAGAAAAAGGAAGACAGCTAATAAGTAACAACTGACATCAGCCTACCTTGTCCAAAGGTCACATTTCTTAGCTGGATGCTTCTCTCTCCTGTCTCTGGAGTGCACAGAGGAGCAATGGTGAACCCTCACGCGCCCTGGCATGCTCAGACACTTAACTTACCAATCAATCAAGGGCACGTACGAGGCAAAGTTGTATATTTGCTAAGTATGTAAGTCACAATTTACCGCAACTAATAATGTTTATTCTGGGAAAAAGTGTATTTTAAGCAGCTATAAATAGAGTATTACTTGGTTTTCAAATAGTATTTTACTGGTAGCTGTGGGAAAATCACAGAAACGCCATGATGAATTCAACATTTCCCAAGACACACTGGGGACACTCATCAAAACCCCAGACCGTCTGTCTATCCACCCATCTATCCATCCCATTCTGAGATCAACAGGGTCAAGCAAGGCTCGGAATCCCCATTTTAACAGGCACCAGGGTGAGCAGGGATGCCTAGAGCTGGGCTGGCTCACCCCGCTTGCATCTCATCTGGGTCTATCCCAGCTCTTAAAACCTCCAGGGAGCAACATTTCAGTTCTGAGTTTTGAGGGTGACACTGGACAGGTATGAACTGTCTTGACTGAGCTCCAACTTGTTATCGGGACTCTGCCTCAGAGACTAAAGCGTCAGGGCTACAGGGGTGACAGGCAGATGCCTACCAGTGGTACATTCCTTCCTTGGATGTGCTCCCAAATGCAGGTTGACAAGGGTTAAGGGACTAAGCAAGAGCAGCAGAAGGCCTGTGCTAAGACCATTCTCTCTCCCTGAACTGGGGAGTGTCCATTCTCTCCTGGAGGCCTCATGGAGTCCAAAGAAATGGGTAGTGAGTTCCACTGCTTCCTGGGTGTCTGTCTGGCTCTGGCATGTCTGTTCCCAAACCCCAATCCATTTCCAGAAGGCGAAGTGCTGAATCAAGCATTGTTTGTAACACAACTGGCCATGTTAACTCTGCTGGAGAAACTCTCTTTAAGAAAATGAGATTGTTTTAACCATGGTGCACCTTGTGAGTGGTTAAATGACACACCCTTGGTTAGGATGGTTCTTGGTTAGGATGAATCCCACCCAAGGTTCCCAGATAGCCACCACGGACAGATGAGGTCACCACTGTCTCATGCTTCTTTGTTAGTCTACACAGCCCCTGATTTCCCTACTGTTTCTTTAGCCTAAGGTGAAGGGGATTTGAGTATGGCAGCAGTGGGACCTGCACATGCCTGGCTCAATGGCCAAGATTAGGGTGCAGAGCAGGCCTCAGCCTCGGAGATATCCACCGCCACCAGCTGGCACTAACATACCCACCTGGGTGCTTCCCTTTACACACAAGGGTCCTCATGCTTGGCTGCATGTCAGAGTCCCCAGCTGCCCTCACTGTTCATTAAGGATGGTCCAAGAATCTGTGGCAAACAGACCTGGGTCTGAGAAGCCCCGACCCTCAGTTCACCCTGTGTTGAAGCCTGAATGTCTCTGTTCTCCCACCCCCAAATTCTCACACTGAAATCCTCACTCTTCAGGTGATAATACACAGAGTGGGGTAGTTTGGGGAGATGATTTCATGGAGGCAGAGTCCTCAAGAATGAGATTAGTGCCCTTATAAAAGAGACCCCAGAGAGCTTGTTTGTCCCTCTACCATGTGACACATGAACTGACTCTTGCCAGACGCTATCATATGAACCATAAACTGACCCTTGCCAGACACCAGACCTGTAGCTGCCTTGATTTTGAAACTTCCAGTCTCCATGACATGAGCAGTAAAGTTCTACCCTACCTGGACTATGAGATTTTGTTACAGCAGTTAGAATAGACTATGATCATATGCAATCCAGTGCAAGTTACTGGACCTTTCTGAGACTGAGCTGTAAACAAGGCATTCTTATTAAGAGGATGAAGTGGGACAGCCACATAAGCCCAAGGGACAGTAGGAAATAGCAGCCATGCCCCCCTAAATCTTGCACATGCTACAGCTACAAGGCTGGGCTCTGGAATTCCTGGCTCAATACCAGGAGACTTCCTGTCTCTGTGGGGAGCACTCATGTGTGGATCCCTCAGGGGAGATGAAAGCAAGTGACAGTGTGGATGGCAACACGGTTCCCAGTAGTGGGTCCAGTGAAAACAAAAACCACTAGGTGCTCTGCAGCCAGGCCTGGCCCTGAGCTCCTGTCTAAGTCAACATGAAAACAGCCACCCATAATCAGGGCCACTAAATCCTGGGGAGAGAGGAAACATGCAGGGATGCAAGTCACAGGGCATCTCCAATTATCCCCAGTGTTCAGCAGATCCTCCCAAGAGTAACTACACAAGCTTCATCCCCAGGCGAGAAAGGCATCCCAGAGGGAGGGTTGGCTCCCTGAATCACTGTGAACACTCTGCTGACAATCCTTTGCTCCCATCCTGTGACATGGGGTGCAGCCCAGGCTGCAGCACTCAGGACAGCTGGTACAAGGCTCTACCTGCACACCCCAACCCTCACTCAGCAAGCACATGACCACTACTAGCTTAGCACCCACACAGGACCAGCAGAGGCAGGGAGCACAGTGGCCGGCTGCTCCTGTTCCTGAGCCAAGTTTCCATGTTGAAAGGAGTCGGGCTGGAGGTGGAGAGCTCAGCTCAACTCCAGTGCCCCTCACTTGCTGCAAGACCACACCCAAGATCTCTAACATCACAGGAAAGGGACCTGGGCAGCAGATGAAACACACAAAGATCCTGTCACTGGGCTGACACAGGCAGAGGCATAAATAGGAGCTATTATAAAACCATGTGACAGTGAACTATGTCTCCCAGCAGCCAGATCTGAGCTGTAATAACAGTCACTCTGCGTTACTTAAGTGTTCCACTCACAGAACCAAGGAGGTCAGAGGGAAGAGACCTCTCAAGTCATTCTCTTCATTTACAGATAAGAAAACTGGGCTCTCATGAGCTGAGCCCTGGCCCACCCCAGATGGGGGCAAGTTCTAGGTGAGCATGTGGCATCAATCCTTTTGTCCCAGGGAGCACAAACATGATGGCAGGACCCAACACACAATGAGTGACTGTTTTGTAAAGTGTAGGTTTCTAGGAGTAAAAAATGTCTTTATTCATAGCCAAAGTTCTTATCTGTTATTTCATGTGGTTCCTTCAGCAGCTTTAGTAATGTTCCAAATACTCTGCAGAGGAAAAGTAAACAATAGATTTCCTCTCCTGCCCTTTCTTTCCCATGGTTCTCAGAACAAACCTTTCCCCTCCTACAGCCCCTTACACAAGCAAACCTAGCTGCCTCCTCACGCCTTTGCAATGCCCCATGTGGATCTGCAGAATGCGACTTCTGGGAGGTAGTTTCTAACAAGGGCAGCAAATCACATATACTTTTATACATGGCACTCCAGAGGTGCTTTGAATAAACACAGTTCCAAACTTATCTTTTTATTGTATAACCCTCACACTGTTGGACTATTAATTCATACTGCAGTTTTTCAAGAAAAGTCCTCATCTTTCCTGTTCAAAGATTCCAATAGCCATAATCAAAGGACCGAAGGGAGTGTGACTCAATAGCAATCAACATCTTTAATCTTTCCCTGTGGGAGTTTTATCCCTCAGCCTCTCTAATGCCCGTTCTCTTATGAATTGCCATCTAAGAAAGAGATGTATGTGTGTGTGTGTTTAAGAACAGAGACTGCTCTCTGTACTGCTGAGGAGGAAGTCAGGCACAAGGAAGAAAAACAGCAACAAAGAGAAGTAGAAAACCATTCCCAGGAGCAGTGAGGGCATTTGACATGGAAAAATCCTAAATCCCCCCACGCATGCCTTAACCACATGTCTAACCTAAGGGTTTCACAATATGTCTGTTCTCTAGCTTCTTTCCATTAAAAACTGTGGGCAAATTTGTAAAAGTCATACGAGAAATACATTTTTAATAAGTGTTATTATATGAAATAAAGGGGAGAATGAAAATGACTCTCTAAGAACTGTAAGCAACCTTGCTGGCTTTTCTCCACCGCAGAATCAGATCATCAAGATAACCACGATCCTCTCAGAGCCCAGCACCTACACTGACTCAGCATTATCTGGATTCTGCTGCTGGCAGACGAGCTGTCAAAAGAGAGAATGAAAATTGCATGTGCCAGACATGAGCGAGGGCATCTGCTCTCGTGAAAACGCCTTGCCCTCCTTCCCCGGCACAGGGGATCCTATCTGTTTAGGAACAAAGCTCTGGCATATATCCTTTCTCAATCACTGGCCTGCTCACACTCAAGCCAGAGAAAATGAAATCTACTCCTTTTTTTCTAAAACTAACATCAAGACCAAAATGTTAATATATTTTACAGCTTGCCTGGCTGGCTCCTGGCCAGGGCCAAAGGATAAGTGGAGTCCTGCCTTCCGTCTGTCTGTTTCTCCCACTGCCAACTCCATCCCTCACCTGCAGATGCCTCAAGCCTGGCTGTGGATGACCAGACCTGTAGGTCCCAGCCCCATCCTTGGTTCTTCTGCAAGCAAAACACCCCCAGAAAGATGGGTCAAGATTGGGAATGAGGTGGCCCTCACAAGGGGCTGCTTGAAGGAGCAGGTGCTGTAGTATTTCACACGGGCAGGAACAGGGCTTCAGGAAGGTCAGAACAAGGTCCTCTAAAATGTGGGCCCAGATCAGTCCAGGTCATAGGACAGCAACACCTGCTTCTGAGCAACCTAAAGGACCATCTCTGGCAGCCACCATTTCCTTAAAGACCTCATATATGACTTTCCACCAGGAGCAGCCCCATCCCCAAACCCCTGGCATAACTGGGGGATACAGGCGGGGAACCGTAGGAGTGGGATACAGATGCGGAGGAGATCTGTTCCCCATTCCGCAGTTTACCATATCACCTGGCACCTAAAGGTATTTTGAATCATACAAGAAGAGAAAAGATATGGAAAAGTGATTTTTTAAAAATCAGTTAACATAAGAGAAATCAGAGATTAATCAGCAGGGATTGATGTGACTCTCTCTCTTCTCTTCCTGTCTTGGCTTCTGGGGTCTGCAGGGGGTATATTCTTGGAATTCAAGGACAGTAACACCAGCCGTCCAGAACCAGCATTCTTGTGATAGCAAACACAGAATCTAAGTCCCTGTTGGAATCTTCCAGATACACAGCCTTCAAACCCATCTGAACGTTCAAGCAAAAGGCCCCCAGAGTGAAAGAAATAGATAAACTTACAAAAAACACACTGAGGGGCTGGGGATTTAGCTCAGAGGCATAAGCGCCTGCCTCGCAAGCATGCGGCCATGAGTTTGATTCCCGGTACTGGTAAACAAACAAACAAACAAACAAACAAAAAACACACTGAGCACAACCCACTGTCTGCTTCCTGATTAGCCACAAAATTTATGAAACACAGCCTACATCCAAGGGACCCCATGGCTGCGGGATATGGACTATTCAGAGAGCCCCCTCTGTGTCCACTGGGGTGGCTCTGCCTCAAGCAGAGCTCCAGGAAGAGGCATCACACTCTCATCTGGGCTCCTGACCCTTGGTTACCTGGTTCTTCCAGGGCTGGTGGTGGGCTGACCTCAGGTTCTGGGATAACTTCAGGCGGGGGTGGTGGTGGGGCCGGTGGAGCTTTAACAGGGGTTGTTGACTCTGGGGTCTCAAATGCTTCTTCAGAGTCCGAACTCCTAGTGAAGAGAAAAGAGAAACACAGGTTAGACAGAGGCCAAGGCACAATTCTGCTGAGCAAAGCAAGGCTCTAACCCAGAGATGATAGATTCAGGTTCACTGGCTGATTCAACTGTTTAGGGTAACACGTGAGGAAAATCATCTGGTGGCATAATTCCCAAAGCTGAATCTTACCACTTGATTGTACCCAAATGGCGTATTCTATGAACTTAGCTCTACTCAAAACACACACTTCTCATCTCAGTGGCAAACAGACACAAAGGACTTTGGCATCCGCTATTTCATCAGTTCAGCCAACCTAATATAGAGGTAGTCCATGTGTTACACCCCTTAGAATCTCTACCTTATGAAATTACATCTCCATTCACCCTCTTCCCACTTTACCCCCCCATTCTCTCTACTTCCCTGCCTTCCCAGCATTTGTTCACTTCATTATCCTACTTCTTTGTCCTCCACTGGACTGAAAATACCAGGAAGACAGCCAGGCGCTTTTTTTTATCACACCATTTCTGAGCCTAAACAGGAAGGAGAGAATGTATCTGTTGAATGAATGAATGAAAACCAGCAGAGACTGCACCAGACAAGTCACAAAGTACAGTCTGTCAAACACACAGGTACAAACACGACCCTCAGTAGTCTGCAGCAAAATCCATATGCAAGGAAGCTCCTTCACACAGAGAGCTTGACCAAAAGTCCACTAGGGAAGCTGTCCACAGTCCCAAGTAGAAGACAGTGGCTAAAACCCTGCCCTGGGCTAAAGGCAGCCTTTCTCCCTAGCCTGCTTCTACTGGCTCTGGACATGAAGCCAGGAGGATGAAGCTCTTCCAGTCATGGGACATTGTGTGCCTGAGGCCAGAAGGCAGCTGCCCCGTGGCTCGAGATGCTGTTGGAGCCAGAGCTCATCCTTACCTGCCGGGGAAACCAGAAGGAAGCAGCAGCAGCAGATTGGTTCCTGTCCGGAAATGGTTTAAACAGACCCAAGTACCAATGGATTCGTCTGCATTGAGGAGGTCAACCACCAAAACGGGTGGATAAGGGGCCAAGGATTTAGCTCAGCAGCATAAGCGCCTGCCTGGCAAACACTAGCTCATGAGTTCGATCCTCAGTACAAAAAAAAAAAGGGTAGATATTTAAAATTTCAGATTGGTACAAATGATCTCAGCAGGTTGACCCAGTGAAGACTGGAATTAGAAAGTGACATGCCATGTAAGGCAGAGCATCAAGTGACAGGCTGCACAGGGCTGCACACGTGTCACTGCCACATCACCTGGAGCTCAGAGATGCTCATCTGCTGAGTTCCTATAGGTTCAAAGGACCAGTAACCTTGGTATCAGGTCACCATTTCCTAAAGACCATCACCCATCTGACGGTGCCAAGAACCAAACCAATCCCTCTACTATCTGCTAGGAGCAGAAAAAGTAGTTATTTAAAAGTTTCCGGTAGAAAATCTACATCAATATTGCTTTTACAACTTTTCTGTGGGTAACTCATTTTATCAGTGCCAAAGATAACTAACACACAACCCCCAAGGACCCAAGGACAAGGACTCCTCCAGTCAGCCACAAAGCCCACCAGGGACCTGAAGAAATCAGCAGAAACATCAGAGCTGCTTTTGATGGTAGCCAATGAGCCCAAAACAGCATAGCATTAAACTTCATGAATAAATACTTAATCCATGCAAACACAACAGGGGAGGAACTGACTGTTTACACACACATTAATACTAACAAGCTTAAGCTTTCGTTTACAGGGACAATTTTTTATTCAACCATGCTCAGACAACAACAGATCTAGGTACCTAAAATTTTGCAGCCTGATTACAGATATGGAAAACACCAGGATATGGCAGAACTGAGCGCAGATCACTTTGGTGGGCCCCAGGAGCCATTTCTCACCCCAGCCCCCAGCACCACCACATTGGGAGCAATGCTTACAAGATGCTCAAAGACAGTTTACCTCTTTCCGGTGCTCCCTTGAAGGGCTAACAGCCTAGAGTTTGCACTGCTGCTCACCACTGTCCACAGCCACCGGCCCCATTCCACGGGGGACCACATCTGCCAGGAGCCAAAAGCCATCTCCACTGAAGAGTAGCCTCTGTCCCCCAAATTCCCACCCCTAGTCCCTTCCCTGGTATCTTGGGCCTAAATCTTTTTTGTTGTAACCAAAAAAGCTGCATCACCAGCCACAAATGCTATGAGCTTCCTCTCCAGGGTCTAGAGGCCCCAGGCTGCCAGGCTCAAAGTGAGATACAAGGAGAGGGACTGAATGCTTGTATCCCTGGCACTGACAACACGTGGCTTTGGAGCACAAAGGGCCCTGGTCTTTCTCAATAGCACAGGAACAGGAACGGCCAGATTCTCTTGGGTTCTAGCTGCTGAATTCCAATGAAGAAGTCTCTGTTGCTGCAGCTGCCGGGATGCACACCTGCTCCAGGAGACCACCGCTCGCCCCAGCCTGCGTGGGAGGTGGTGTGCGAGGTGGCCGGGGCATGGCACACCAAGCCCCTTTGTGCCTCCTGGCCTGTTTACTACAAACTGCCTCTGCCTCAAAACAGCAGGGCCCACCATCGACCACAGAATGGCATTCACTTCCGGGGCTGCCTGCCTTGTTTTCATATTCCTGTGCCCTCTCCCAGGAGCAGAGGGAGAGTTAATTAGAGGAGGCGGATGGCAGCTTTTTAAATTAGCTTTTCTCCCTACTCAGTTTCCCAGGGGCTTAAAAACATTTCCAACAGCAAGAATTTCTGCAGTCCACCCACAAAGAGTCTGTCCATAAAAACAAAGCAGCATTTTGGAGTCTCAATGCATAGAGGCAATTCCCATCAGCTGTTAAGATATTTTTTCAGCATTAGAAGAAACTAAAGTACAAGAAATTACTCTGCTAAGGCTCCACACATTTGAAAAATGACGCAAAGAAAAAATTAACTTAATTTGCCACAAATGTGTCAGAAAGTGCAATGTTGTCACTACAATCTGCTAAAACATCTCTAAATTATGAGAAAATATATTTCCCTGGTAGACAGATGCTATGTTCAGATGTATATACGTAAATATGCATACACAATTATCTATATTCTTAATGGCCAAACATGAAACACAGTGACTAATTTTCAGCATGCTACCAATTGTTGAACATTCTGTTATATTCAGGCCCTGGATTAGGCCCATTTGTATTCTTATCTGTAATCTTCATATCCAGCCTGCTGGATAGCAGGCCCATTTTACAGATGAGACAATATGGCTTAGATACCTTTGTCCAAAGCCATGTAATTAGGAAAGGATGGGGAAGCAGGCTCAAATCCAAACTGTCTGCCTCTAAAATCTGTGCTTCTATCACTACATCTGTGGCTTCCAAATGTTTCTAAGAAGCTCAATGTATAATATATTCTTATGATAAAATCTATCATGGAGAACAATTAAACTATTTGCATGAACTTGAAAATTTGACACTGGAGTTTGGGAACACTAACTCCAGCTTTCTTTGCCCCTGTTGCTGTCACTTCTGGTGGCACAGTATTAGGGAAAGTTCTGATACACAGCTGGTCCTGAGGCCATGAGATAATCTTCACCAAGGCAGATGAGGCACGAGAACTACTCAGACCCACAAAGCAATTAATCTATCAGCACAGGGAAATAAATACGCTGGGGGGATGTTAAGACCACAGTGTGTAGAGATGACAGGGGAAAGAGAAATGAGTAGCCCCAAGTGTGAACAGACTGCAAACCATGCAAATCTGAGTCTCAAGGGCTCCCCAACTGTATTAGCACAGTTTAAAAAGTTTCTTGGATTTCAGAGAACCCCCTATAATGCTCTCAAATTCAACAAGGCACAGCCTACAATGCAGCCGATACAACGTAGGATTCAGTGACAATCAGTGCTAGAATGGGGTTCTAACTGTTTCTAAAGCCAGAGTCAGGTAGCTGGAAAAAAAGTTCATCAGAGTTTGCTTTCTTCTATTTGTGATCTGGTATAAATATGGTCATGTTTTCACTTATATGAATTACAGCAATGAAATAGTTTATAATCGCACATATAACATATACACACATATATGCAGACATCTATCTGTATGTAAACATAACAAGTTTGGAACTGCCTGAGGTCAGCCTGGGACTCCCCTCTTTCCATCCCCCACCTCCCTTTTGCTTGAAGGCCACAACTCTGGAGAAAAGCCCTGCTTTGGGAAAGATCAGTCAGCAGATATAGGCCAAAAGACCATCTGCCTTCCTGAAGAGAGAGGGGGAACTTCAAGAAATAACTGGGTGAAGAATTAGTGAGTGGATATTTTTGAAACTGATATACTCTAGATTCTATTCATTGAAATACTCCACTGAATCCCAGCCAGCATGCACCCCCAGTCTCTTCTCCCTCCCCTTTCCTCTCTCCTCCTCTCCCTCTCTTTCTCTTCCTAAAACAACTTGACCAGACTGCTCAGCAGCCTGTCTTCTGTGAGCACAAAACTAGCTGACAAGCCAGACTGCTTGAATTTTCCAGACTGACACCTAGAGAAAAATCAAGGCAGCTGACAGCACATTCATCCCAAGAGTCCCAGCACAGAGCGTCTATCGGATTTATGAGGAGGGCTCCTATTTTCAGAGGCAGGTACCGATCATTTGGTGGCTGTGCTGAGACATCAGCAGGGGTCAAAGGGGCCATGGCCATGAATACACGGGCTGCCTCCAGGTCAGAGGCGTGGCAGGCCAAGAGGAAAGAGTCCACACCGACAGAGTGTCCCACAGACCTAATTTCAGCCAATCATAAATTGACTACTGTTGCAAAGAAACAGGGCTTGACTCTGGATAACTAAGGCAAAAGCAGAATTTACTGGAAGGCTCTGGATGCTGAGGACCCAGATTTAAATAGAAACGTGGGCTTTTCAGCCCTCTAATCATTCTTGGATCTCCCAGTATTCAGCTCTTGATTTCAATTCTAGAATGAGAGCATTCAATTGGCTCATCTTGGGTCATGTATCTATGTCTTACATAGTATATGACAAGGAATCTTAAACATCCCAATGGATGGGGCAAAGAGGCTTCCCCAGGAGGCAGCCAGAAAAACAGGGTGGCCTGGAGCCCAATCAAAGCATCATCCCTCCCAGCCATGTCACTTACTGGACAAGACGTATAGGGTGAGGCAAACCACTCAACCTTCTGAGCCCCTGGACTGTTTGTCCAATAAACGGGGATAATAGTAACTGTAAGATAAGTCTTCCCCTTACCAGCGCAGTTCCAATTTTGCCCCTGGCCTCCAAGCATTAGCTATTTGGAGGAATGTGATTTGCTAGCAAGCTGGCCGAGTCTTCTATTTCACTTGGTCAAAACTACTGAGTTGGGCATGACAGAGAATCTGGAGACTACTCAGTGTGGTTACTACATGCCAGGACGTCTGTGGACCGAGTGCACTGTGGAGAATGGGGGTGCTCTGAATAGCAGATCACTCTATCTGCTATTCAGATAGAGTGAATAGCACTCTTCCTGAGGGCTGAACACAACTCAGCCTCCAGGGAGAGGCCAGAGCCCCAGCAATAAAGGAGGCTTGGGGTGCACCATTGTGCCTGTATGGACCTATATGTGCTCTCCCTGAAACACCTCCCCAAAGCTTAGCATTGACGTTAGTCATTTGTGGTAACACCAGGCACCTCACAGAACACAAGCAACATCTCAGTGGCTTGGGGCTCCACCGTAGAGAGTATAGAATGATGCTGAGCCTGCTCCCCAAGTTCGAGATTCCACTGATCTATACCGGGATCTTATTAAGCCTCCCTGGACAAAAGCCAGATTGTGCACCAAGTCTTGGGAGAAATAAAGAAAACGACACTTGGGCTGCCCTTTCATTCTCTTGCCTTCATGCACTCATATCCCCCAGATCTCATCTTTGTAACTGAACTCCTTGCTTGAGTAACTTAAGTTGGATCTTTCATTTAAACTCAGATTCTTTAAAAACATCTCACTGGAAATAAGATATATTTATAGCAACTAAAGAGAAAAGAGTATACCACATTGAATTGAGACAGACGTAAGGAATGGCTTCCAACAGGCTGTCATTAATAAGCCTTTCTATTTTCTCCGGAGATGTGAGTTACAGTAACATCCTTCAGAAGCCACTTTACACTCAGGCAGGAATCTTCACCCAGCTGAGACACAACAGGACCACAGAAAACACAAATGTCTCTATCCAACCAAGTCATATGCATACAGCTGGCATAAAAACCCCTCCACCTTTCTCACTGAAAAGCTCTTTTGGTCGTCTGGAAACACAATTGTTTCTTTTATTCACTAGTCTAATAGGTTTGGTATCTGGTTTCTGAACCCAAATCAAGTAAGTGTCAGGGCTGGAGACAGGTACACAGATAGCATCTATAAAAACTATGTGACAAAACAAGCATGAAAGAGGATGCAAGAACTCAAAGAGCACTAATGTGTGGCCAACTGCCAGGGTTTCCCCAAGCACCTGGGAAGTAAAAGAAGCTTCCTTGGGATGCCCATGGGAATGGGGGGAAGGAGTTTACATATGCAGTCTGTAGGGGAAACTGGAAAATCAAGGAATGAACATATAGTATGAGGTTATTTACTATTTAAAAATTAAATACAAATATGCAAATGTATATAAATATGCATGAGCATTTATATACATGCATGCCTGTGTATGTATAGAAATATACATACGACATGGGCTTCATAGCACACACCTGTAATCGCAGCACTGGGAGGCTGAATCAGGAGGATCACCTGTTCAAGTCCAGTCTAGGCAACTTAAATGACCTGACAAGATCTTATCTCAAAATAAGAAAGGGATGGGGATACAGTTCAGCGGGGAGACCTGGGGTTCAATTCCCAGTACTGGGTGGGGCGGAATACAGACACACACAGAGGCAGCATATATATACTATTTTTTAAAATTCAGTAACAGATACTTAAAGGTACCTGAAGCAACAAGGCTGCCTTGATACAGGGCAGAATGCTGACCCCAAAGAGAGTCCTCCACATCGCCGGGGGCCTGAGGAGGCCACCCAGACTGTTCCACATGGTCTTCCAAACCTCAGCCAGGTCCTGAGCAAAACAAATGGGGGCCCAGCTAGGACTTGACTAGGTGGATTTTGTTCTGGGTAATACAGACTAAGGAAAGGAGCCAATAAGGAATATGCTAAGAGCAAGTTTTGTAACTTTCCCCACTGTGCCGTCTGTGGCAGACACCCCCACCCGAGTCAGCCCCCTCCAAGCCCAACCTCACGGGTTTGGCAGGGCCTGCTCCTGGGGCTCCTCCAGCCAGCAACAAACACCCATCCCACATCTGTAGCCCAAAGTCCACACTAACCTAGAGTCCTGATTCCAAGTGCAGGTGCCTGGGCAGGTGTGGAGATTCCCTGCCAGAGGCTCCATATAAGTCAAGAATGGGACTAACCTCGCAGCGGTGCACCTGTGCTTGCAGTCTGCGTTTGCTCAGCACTTCCTCACTTATCCTTTCATCTGATCCCACAACAGGTGCAGCACGTGGACAACATGACTGCTGCAGCAAGATGTAACACCCATCACGTCCAGGCACCGGGGCCAATAAACCAGATCCGCCCCCACTCTCAAAGACGCCTGAGTCTTCCCGGGATCTGAGTAATCAAGACAAGGGGTGTGTCTTTTGCCCAGACACAAACCCAACTGTCCTTCCCTGTGTACTCGCACATCTCCAAATGCACTGCTACTCTGTTTGGGTGCCCTCAGTTTCCTAGAGCATCCTTACCTCCAGATGAACTGAGCAATTGCACCCCACTCCACGGAGGGCAGCTAGCCAGGCTGGTCATCGGTTCCCACCACAATGCCCTCCCCACCCCCCTCCTCTTTTCTTTAGTCCATTAATTCATGGAGCCTGGGAGCAGGTGTCTAGAAGGCCCATACCCTGCCATTATGCCTACAAGAGCTTAAGGCTCTTGGATTCTACAGGGAGTGACATGGGGAAGCTGGGAGCCATTCAGATCTGGGCAAAAGGCAATGCCACCCTGGGGCTCCAGGGGAGACCAAGAGGATGACTGATCTCAGCACAGACGCTTCAGAAGGGCAGCCATGGGGTTTTGGCTCCAAGCTCTTTGGTCCAGTGTGTCCTCACCTATGTGTCTCTCCGTATTTTACTGTAACTCTGAATCTGTCTCTGCCTCTACCTGCTTCAAGCCTCTGTCCCCTTAATACCGTGTCCTCTCTCCTCACTCCCCCCCTCATTGACTTCAGGTAAAAAGAGGGAAGACACATTGGGAGGCTGCCCTGGTACTGCGAATACTGCAGTTGCCACCAATAATTACGGTTCACGTGTTTGGACTGTAGAATTTGTTATTTATAAATCTGTTTTTAAACTGGTACTTCCATGCCTTGCAAATTATTAGAGGGAACAGCACAGGGCAGAGTCTGCATGCTCTTACTGTGTGGCACAGCAATATTCCTGTCTTAGTGATATTTTACTAAATGTAGACACACACATTGTGGAGTAATTGTCGGGAACAAATAGATCCACACTTACATGTGCACTTAGACCAGCTGGTGGCATTCCAAGCAGCCCAGAGAGCAGGGTGAGCTCTTGGTGAAGGCCACGCAGCTGGAGGTTTCAGCATTATACCACGATCACGACCCTGCTGAGGACAACTAGGACTAAAAGAGACCACCAGTGACCCTGAATTTTTCCTGACATAGCAAGAACACGCTTCCAGAGTGGATTTAGGTTTTGTTACGCCTGGTTTATCTAAACGGGTCATTGTAGGAGCCCTACTAGAGTAGCTCAGTGAATTCCCTCAAAAATGACTCTCCCTAATCAGATATGCCTCTCATTCACTCTACTATATTCTACTCTGTATTGCACAAAATCTTAATCAAGATTTTATTCATGGAAATAAATGTACAAACTTGGACTTTGAAGAAGTGGCAATACATCTTAGTAACAAGCCTGAAATTCAGAAAGTTTTAAAAGCATATTTTCTGGGATGGAGATTTAGCTCAATGGCTCAGGTGTCTGCCAGGCATGCACGAGGTTGCAGGTGTGATCCCCACTGACCGTCCACCTCACAGGGTCTCTCCGGCACTGTCCGCAGGGGCCCTGTAAGCATATTTATTAAAAGCATATTTTCTACCACAATCTATAAAACACCTTTATACAACAAAGGAAAGAGAACTGAAATTCTTTGTCATTTTTTCCCCAACTTCTTTACAGTCAGAAGAGAAAGGTTTATAAACACCACACTGACTGTAGTTCAGGAGCACCGCTCCATACTTGGGTAAAGCACTTTTTTCTAAGCTACTGCCTGCTGCAGAATATTTTCACACCATTCCCTCATAAATATGCAGCAAAATCATCATCTCAAGTCTTTGACTCACTTGTTACAAATTCTGAACTGATAAAAATCTACATTAAGGCACCGCCTTTGACTAAAATACTTAAATTACATATCCATCACAAATAAAATTGAGTATCAACATATCTGGTTCATGTTCATACTGTGAGCAACTTGGACGGGTTGCTCATAGTCCTAGGCCTCAGGTTTTTGGTCTGCACTGTAGACAAAAGGCAGGAGATGATTGTCCCACACAGAGGGCCACTCTGGGAGCTGAGTCCGCAGCTGGGAAGCCTTGTACAAGGCTGGGCACTCAAAAAGTATTTCCTTACCATAATCCTCCAAGTGTTAGAATTCTACAATTCAAATGACTGTACCCATCACCTTAACATGTCAGAGAAACCTTAACATGTCAGGAAGGTCCCGTCTTAATCTTCTCTAAAATGCGTTGTAGCCAGGGAACAGCTGTTCCAGTGACTCATGAGTTTGCAGAGTGATGAGGAAAAAAAATGTGACTTTGTGGCACATTTCCTTCACATTCAGTACACACACACACACACACACGCGCGCATACGCGCGCACAGCTAAAGTGGCAGTGGGCTAAGAACTACAAAATTAAGCAATAAATTTCACTCGAATATTTACTGAATTAATTCACAGCTGCTCGGAGAAAAACTCCCCAGCCAGAAAGAAGTAATGCTGACACTGTTGCAGCTCCAGGAGGCGCTGGGAGTGTTCCCTGTCATGCCTGAGGATCAGTTATCAAAATCGGTCCAGGCAGAGAGGCTGCCAGGAGTGGGAAGGAGGCTGGTAAAGTAAAAAGAATGGGTGCAGGGTCATTTGGGAGAATACAGAGGAAGGGAGGAGGATGTCTGCCAGGAGCTGAAAGAGGTGGGCTGTGATGATGACCATGACCTGGACCCTGCAAACAGAGGAGGGGGAGGGGAGAAGTGGCTAGACCTGAGACACACGTGGGAGGTTAAAGGGACAGGTGTCAAGGAGACAGCGGTGATTCCAGATTATCTTTTTGAGGTTTTAGCTAAAACAGGCATTTATTTTTACTTGGCCTGTAACTTATACAGGAAAGGAAACAGTTTTACCTAAGTCTAAGAGATTCTGGAATCACTCACACGCCACCTGATTTAATAGCAACAAAAACATCAGAGCCATGATCAGTGGTTTCAATAGACAGGTCGATAAGTATCCTTGGATTTCAATTACACATAACAAAGCTCCAATCTGAACAGATACAATTTCACGTATCAAGCAAGCATCACTGTCTCACTTGGTTTGTGGCAATAATCCAACTGAGTCAAAACAGACTCTGAGAGTGGACCTTCTTGCCAACAACCTACTCAACTGCATGGTAAGAGACATAAGGTATAAATCTGACAGTGGTCACCAGGCTATTTCTCTTTATCCTGCCTCTCAGTCCTGATTTATAAGCAGTTTGCAGCCTTCCCTCTTATGTTTATGACATAATAGATGTGAAAGGCCAGCTCTATCCTTTGTGTTTTCAAACCTCCAGGTTAAAGCCTTGAAGTTGTCCATTACCACAGTGTGCTTGCTCATTAAAGTCATACTTCTGGTCTCAGCACTGAATTTTAGTGTAAGTAAATATTAGGGACTTATCTATGATCTTAATCACAGGATGTGTTGATGGATCATCAGAAATATTAAAAGAAAAAGACGAAAACTTTGGCCTGAGTTCTGGTTTATACTACCATAGGAGAGGCACACTTGCTCTAGTACAAATGGAAAAGATTACAAATTTGGCCTAAAATTAAGATGGAAAAGCTTTGACTCTTGCCTTTTCCATAGCACATTTCCTTCCAAAGCCAGCACCAGAGGGGATGCAATTGTGTGTCTCACCTGCTAAGGATCAAGACCTCAGAGGAAATGGCCAACTCCAGCCCACGGTCCTTAATGGCAATTCCACTGAGTCATCACTCAGTATACCAGAAACTCAGATAGAAATTGAATAATAAAGACACTAGAGACAGAGGAAAGGCATTTCTGCTATAGAATGCAAAAATATTCAGTTATGGAAAAATAATCCAAAACTTTGTATCATTTCAATGCTGAGGTTCCATATACCTTCACTTCTTCCTTAGTCATCATTTTTCATCCCAGGACTTAAAGTGTGTCTCAAACCTTGAGGGGAGGGAAAGAGAAGAGAGAAGGGAAAGCAAATCCAAGGAGACACATACTTGGCCACAAACAGTCAATGGATGTTTGTCTGAGGCTATCCCTCCTCTCTTCCAAAATTGTAGGCTGAAATCTGAACCTCCAAGGTGATGGCATTAGGATGCTAAGCCTTGGAGGGGAGGGCTGATTGGATCATTAGGTCCTAAGAAAAGAGATCCCATAGAGACCCCTCACTCCTGCCACTAATTGAGGACATAGCAACTGTGCCATCTATGAGCCAGAAAGGGAGCCCTCCCCAGACAAGGAATCTGACTTGGATTTGTGCATAATGTAAGTCTGTTGTTTGTAAGCCATTTGATTTATGGCATTTTTGTTTTATTGACATAGATTAAGACAGACATCCAGAAATGAGCACACATGTCCTACTGAGGTAGGCCAGAAGAAATAAAAGAGGTTAAAAAGGAGTCCAAAAATATAATAATTTTAAAATTGTACTTTTAAGAAAAAAAACTGCATCTTCAGGATGAAATTCAATCAGAAAGTCATTCACTGCACCTCCCAAAGGGGAAAAATGCTTTATCTCAAATTCTCTTGCTAACTTGTAGAACTAGTCTCATGCGGATACGGCTTTCTACGGCCACTCTAGCTTCTTCTGCACTTCCAGTTCACATGGCTACCTGAAAGGCACACAGTTTTCCACATGGGCAAAAACTCTACTTTTTGTCTCCACAAGGACATTAAGTAATGTGATGTTAGCTTCTCCTGAGCTGAGCTGAGCTGAGCTGTCCACACAGATCCTTGGAGAACATAGCTCAGCCTATCCCAACAACTCGCATGCTGGGCAGCCTCGCACATCCCAAGCCACTGTCCATACATAGGCTGAAGGGCTTGAGTTCTTTATTTTACCAGGATGGGTTCTCAAGGGAGAAGTTCAGGAAAACCAATTTCTACATCATCCTGAAAGACAAAGACCGACTCTCGATTCTAAGGATAAGAAGTGAGGCTGCCCAAATTCCTATATTACAAATGGGGAAACTCCAAGTGAAAGAAAGGCCACTCTACAAAATAAAGCGGGCAGCCTTCTCCCCTTCTTCCTAGAAGACAAACCCAGATCTGATCTTGTGACTCTCTTTTTAACTCTAGCATTAGCTCCCTACTATTATCCAAGCTTTGTTCCCTGACATTTCCTCCTGGTCACATCCCTCCCATTCCCACATCCCCCATGCCCTATGCCCAAGCCAAGGCCAGCACACACCCTCCACCAGTCCTCCCAGGCCCTGTCCTCGCTCTCTCTGCCTGCCATAGCCTCCCTCCCCAGCAGAGATCTTCCTCAGTGCAGCCCCTGGTCCTGTTCTCTCCGTTGCTTGAACCATCACTAGATGTTGAAGGCTCCATGGTCCCTGTAACCATGGTTCCTATAATCACGGGTGTCTAGGGCTGGCCTCCCTCTGTACAAAGGATAATTAAAATACACTGCGAATGTTACGTTTTTTAAAACTGTATTACAGTAAATCACACACTGCCATTAATTCCTCTCAAAATACTCCCTTTCACTTCAAACATACTTATCCCATCACCCTAGCCACTTTCTGAAGCCATTAGGGAAGTCCTTGGGTTTTCAGGTTTGATCAAACACATGGTGAGCACTTCTGCTGTGTACCAGCCCAAAAAAGGCAAAAACCATTAGTGTTCCTCATCCACCTTATTCACCGGATCTGGCACTATGCTGGCTCTTCAAGTCAAAATGACCATGAGGAGTAAGCATTTTTAATTGAATCAGGTCACTGAGGCAGTCATGAAAGCACAAATACAACAGAACTGCTGCAAAAAGAAGAATCGGCCATGGGATTTAGCTCAGCGGCATAAGCACCTGCCTAGCAAGTACAAGGTCAAGAGTTAGATCCCTGGTACCAGGAAGAGAGAGAGAGAGACAGACAGACAGACAGACAGACAGACAGACAGACGGGATAAGTGTGTTTAAATGAAGAAGAGTATTCCAAGGGAGATTAATGACAATGTGTTCTTCACTGTAGCAAATTTTTAAAAATGTAAACAGGCACTGTACTTTCTGATCAGACCCTGTAGACTCTAAGTTCCTTGCAGGCTAGGCTGTGGACCCTGTGCATCTCCTTGTTCCCCCACCATGGTAAACAGGACTTAGTCCTCCATCTGCAGTCATCATTCTGCCACCCAGGCCTTTCCTCTGTCATGTGATTGCTCCAATTTCATCTTCTAATATTTTTGACCAATAATGCTACTTCTGGGTACAATGGACTTTCCAGGGTCCTTGAGTGGATAACACAATTATCTCCAGGAAAGACTGAGCTCAGTCACCACCCCCCAACCTCCCCAAGCCCTGCTGTCATACCTTTCACTCTCTTCTACCTACCATGACAAGTGTTTCAACTGTGAACTTTAGGAACAGTGATTACATTTGGGGGTGGGACAAAAACACTATCCAGGAAACTATAACTTCACAGTACTTTGAGTCTTGGTTGGAAAATGTAATAAGCAAACCCAGGAGGCAGCACAGAGCAGAGCAGAAACTGCATCCTGAAAGGCCCCTGGGTGAGCAGGCTGGTTCTGATGCTTCTACCTCATCAGCACAGAGAGGCTTCCGATTTTCAAACAGTTCAGAACAGTGATGTTGGTGCATCCTCCCCTCAGCCTGTCAGTCACTCGGGGTTTTTCTTAACCAGGAATTACACTGGTTTATTTGCAAATCCACGATGATCTCACAAGTATATAAGCTAGAAAAATCAAACTCATAGAAAGAAAGAGTAGAACAGTGGTTGCCAGGGGCCGAAGGCAAGGAGCAGTGGACAGATGGGGATTAAAAGGCACAGAAATTTCACTTGGGAGGAGAAGGATCAAAAGATCTACTATATAACTTGATGACTATAGTTAATAACTATGTATAAATATTGTACACTTAAAGACTGCTAAAAGAGTCCATTTCAAGTATTCTTTTACACACAAAAGTGTACACAAAAGTGACATATGTTAATTAGCTTGACTCAGGCATTCCAAATGTATATCTATTTCAAAACATGATGTTGTACACCAAATATCTATACTTTTTGTCAAGTAAACAAAAAACACAAGCAAATATTTCACAAACATTTCATGCATTTCTCTCCTTTTTCTTCTCTGGATCCCCAAATACAAGCATGCATTCTCTGTACTCTCTCTGTTAGTTAGAGAAATCTTGAGCAACAGAGAGGAAGCAGGGATGCTAATGCCACTACCCTGTTGATATAACTGAGTTTTCAAAGAGCTAATGCCCTTGTCCACAGCTGTTTCTAAGAGAGTATTTGCCCAAGCTTGGCATTTTTCCCAACAGTGCACATAGGCTGGGTAATGCTCACTGAGTGTGTTCTCCCATCTATCAGAGGGTCAGTTTACTGAGAATACCCTCAATCTCAATGTTACCTGCTTTGCTGGGCCAGGGAGGCTATGCTATGCTGGTAATAGATTATGAGTTATTGTAATCCCAAATACCAAGTTTAGTTATTTAAGTATTGTAATCTTTTTAGTTTTTTTTACAATCTAAAAAGTTATATTTATAATACCATTGAGACGTTATCAAAATCCCAGCAAGTTAATTTTAATCTACCACCACCAATGCAACTCACGGCGAGAGTAAAAACACCAAGATATATTCCAAGTTAAGGGCAGCCAAGGGGTCCTAAATCCAATCCCTCTGAGGAAATGTGGACAAAGGCCTTGATCCTAGCCCTCTCCCAGAATTTATTACTTTGTGAAGAAGTGGGGTGACTCAGGGATGAGTGAGTGAGGATGGTGGGAATTATGTGAGTAACTTGAGCTGGCTGGCCAGGTGAGAGAATGGCGTCTCTGTAAATTGTACAGATAAAGATATGTATAGAAGGATCAATTATATAATATAATTGAAGTAGTAATGGAATTGTTTTGGGAGGCTGTTGCTTTGGTTTTTGATATGTAAACTCTGTGCCCTGGAGAGTCATAGTCTCTATCTTGAGGCTCATAACCATGACATTTTTCGAGCTATTGGCTCTAACATCTTGTGTGTTTATATCCTGTACATATTTTGTACCCTGTATATATTTTGTTTGGAGAACACTATGTGAGGAAACAGGACTGTCTGTGGCCTTAGAGATGACATATTAGCACCTCGGCCAGCCTCATTTGCAATGCTAAGAGCCAATTTAAAAAAAAAAATACCCTAGCCAATCTTTTACATATCAATATAAAGAAATGAGTCTCCAAATAAGCAAAGTCACAGTATTTGTTTTACATTCAAGGGGAGTCACTAGAGTTGTCTCCCACAAGAGTGGCACCAGTTGGAAAAACAGAAGAAATGAAGACCCTCAGGTCAGGAGCACAAACACTCATGCCATCCATTGGAAAGGATCACACAACAGCAAAAGAAACAAGGAGGGAGCAAGACAGAGAAGCACTGTGCTCACTGCAGCCCCCATTCTGCCCAGACCACTGTCTTCTCCATGGAAGCAGGTGACTGATAAGTCACCAGGGTTTGGAGTCAGGGGACAGTCCCATACAGGGCCAGAGTGGTAGGTGGGGGGGGGGGGTGTCAGCATTCATGTGTGTGGTCCAGAAAGTGGGCTCAGGCCCCTCTTCCCTCACCTGTGATCAGTACAGCAAGGCAGGAAGGATGTGGAGAATGAGCATTTTTCACCATTAAGGTCTTGTTTGGCCTCCTGTCACAGCAGCTGTGCACTGATCAACACCTTCCTGGCGCCCCGCTCCCTCCCTTCTTACTTGGCGCTCACTCTTGCTGACCCCAGAACCATCAGCAGTAAGGCTCCAGCAAACACTGCCAGACTCCGGTAGCCACACATGACCACACTCGTCCTTCCCCCCTGGCCTTCAGGTCACAGCTTTCAAGCTTTGCTTGGCACTTGAAGATGCCAACACCTTGTAGCTGGCCCAGGTGCAGGTTGCCTTCCATAGCCTCTAGGGCAAGAGGTATGAGCTGAGCTACTGAAGGGCATTCATGGACTAGGACCAGGACCAGGGCCAGGGCCAGGGCCAGGACACTGCTCTCTTCGCAGTGTCCCTACTTCCCCAGCTAGGCTCCAGCTCCTTGCAGACAGCCCAGAGGCTGAGGCACAAAACTCCCCCAGCAGCTGGAAGCTTGTTAGAGGTATCAAGAAGGTAAGGCAGTACTGCAGGCCTAGGATAAGTCAGCTGTGATAGAGTAAAGGAGGTGATTCTAAACATTGGAAGCCCTGATGCCTAAGAGTTCTTTTGCGGGGTGAGGGGGAGGTCCCATTTTTTAAAGCCATCCTGAAATTACGCCTGTAGGAATCCCACTTGTCACTCACAAGAGACATATTCTGCCTTTTAAATTAGTTTTTTTCTATCAAAGGTATATCAGCAAGGGCACAGGCAAAGGTCATCTGTGAGGACGGGTATGCGAGGTACAGCTCTGTCCAGGAACACAACTTTAGGTTCCAGACTCTTTAGTTAGAATAACCACCCTGCTAAGGGTACACAAACTCCATCAATCATTGGTATAGGAGACAAAGCTCATGCTCCCCAAACACAGGCTGAAATGCCAAAGGGATGGACAGCAGACCCTTCTGTCTACCCCTCCTCAGCTCCCCAGCAGCCTCTGCTGACTTTCTGGTCTGCTCTTGTAAAAGATCAGTTTCGTATGTAGTAAGCCTCGCTCCCAACAGCCCTGCACCCCAGCACCACTCAAGAAAGAAAATGCAGTCACAGGAAACTCCCTGAAAAAATCTGGCACAACCTATGTGTGTGCAGATGTTTTCCCCTAAAGTGAAACCAGCGTTGCCTACTTTCTCCCTCAGGGAAAATACTTCCACACACTCCAGAGCCTCTCTTTCACGCAGAACAAATAACAATTAGCAACTTCCATCAGGTCACTCATGAGTAATCCTGTCCAGAGGCTTTCAATGCAATTGCTTCTGATGTTCCAGGTCTAATCCATATTAAAGGTGGCACTTGCTTGGGTCTAGATTGCTAAGAAACACTCCAGTGACCTTCTTCCCCTGCTTGATTTTTTTCCCCCAGCAGTAGTTAGAGCAGCCAGGGCCTGTTCTAAATCAAGCTTCAGTCTAGACCAACAGCCTACAGTAACCTAGACCCAGAACACAGTATTAAGACTTCCACAAGCCTCTAGTTGTGTCTCTGGGTCTTTGACTACATTCCAGCTTATCCCTAGTTGGGCCCCTCTGTTGGAGCTTGGAGTATTTTAATTCAGCCTCAACAGGTTTCAGCAGTGACAAGTTATGGTCTATCCAAACACTTCTGGGCTTGCTGGGCTTCAGGAGTGATGAGCTTTTGTCTTGAGTAGCCTACAAACATTTCTCCTTTAAGATTAACGATCAATATCCACCCCCCTTAAAAATGACCTCCTAGATCTATCTCCCTGAGAAGACCAAGTGGCAAAGAAAAAGCTCCTTTAGGGCTAAGACAGGAGCTAAGATTCAAGGGAGAAGATGAACTCAGGGCCCAAGTCAGGTCATTTTTATCCCCAAATAAACTATCCACCTAGTTTTCTCTAGGGAAGAATTTGAAATGTCTGCTATTTCAAGGCCCTGGGAGAAGCCTCTGACTTAAGCCTTCCAGATAACATCTGTCCATCCAAATAATAAGTTCAAAGCTGCTGACCACCCAAGTTAAAGTAAATGATGAGTGGGGAGGAGTCAAAGTGATATTTTACAAAGTAATATTTTAACACTTTTCTGTTAAGAAAAGGCCCTGTGTAATGTGAAAGAGCAGATGGAGTCTAACCCTGCCCTTCTCCCACTGGCAGCCTCACTGCAGGCCACTCCGTGCCTTGCTCATTCCTGCAGCCCAGACACGAGACAAGCTCAACCCATAGTCTTGATGTCTTTCCTCAGTTCCAGGCTGCTGCTGCAGCCTCCTGAGGAACAGGAGAGGAAGGACCAACCTGCCACTGTTTTTAAAACCCTCCAACCCCAAAAGGTCACACAACCATTGTCCCTGGAAACCAGACTTCATCACTGCCATTTCTGCAGGACGACAGAATTGTCAATTAAGCGGCCACTTCCCCAGCAGCTTTCTGAGCTGCTCTCATGACAGCTGAGACTACGCTACATACCTCACAGCCACTCTGGGAGATAATCACTTTGGCCACAGCAGGTTGGAAACATGGACCTATCCCAGATGACTCCACACAGCACCTGCCAGATGGTCCCCACCCCACTACTTCAGATGTTCCAAAATAGGTCTGTAAAACATAAGAAACTGAGCATGTGCAGCCTGCTTCTTCTTCATATAAGACGTGCCCCCTGATACTTCCCTATCAGTGCAGGAGGGGGTGTTCCGTGTATGTGTGTGTGTCTGCCACCCAGTGCACTATTTCCTACGCTGCTGCAGCCCAGGTCCCTATAAAGCCTTGCTCAGGTAATCCTATTCTCTACTTGTGATTCTTACATCAGGTAGAGTGGGCTGAGTGGATTGTACAACAAAGAGCTGACAATACTGGGGTTCCAGAAAGCAGCACAACAGTGAAGTTTGAGAGCAGCAGAGATCTGCAGTGACCTATAGAGACCAGCAAAATAGCCCAGAGAAGGAGCAGAAGCTGCTGGAAGAGATCCACAAAGCTGCCAAGGGGACTGCAAACAAACCCCAGTGCTGAGGAGCTGATACGTATAGACGGGAACCACCAGGAGCTATAACACTAAGAGCTGAGGTGCTGGCACTCAGATCTGGGAGCTACAACACTAAAGGCTGAGTGCCCAAAGTTGCTAACATCAAGGGAGCTGCACTTTGCCAGTTCATGATTTCTACCAGAACTGTGCCAAAGAACCTCTGACCAAGTCATGACATCAACTAGTGACAGGGGGTAGGGGTGCAGCTCATCATAAAGCACTTGTTAGGCATACATGAGCCCCTAGGTTTGGCCCCAGAACCACAACAGAAGGACAAAAGCCCTCTGATTCCTATGATTGAATGGGGTGTTGTTCCCCATTCAAAAACTTTAGAATACAGAACACAACAACTTGAACTACAGCAAGCTGGAATAATGGCACACAGTGGGCCCAAAAGACAGCCTGAGTTCTCAGCCCACAAGGACACAAAGCTGCTGTCGCTCTCGCTCCAGCCCTCTTCACAAGTAGAGAATATAGGATTACCTGAGCAAGGCTTTATGGGGACCTGGGCTGCAGCGTAGGAAATAGTGCACTGGGTGGCTCCAGCCTGGGCCTTACAGTGACTAAAGCTGTTAATTTTATAGGCAAGAAGCTGTCTGTATTGACTTCCATTTAAGAAAAGAGCAGAAGAAAGGTGAAAGCAGCAATGTAGAAGAAACAAGCCCTTCTAAATAAAGTACAAACCTGCAGGAAGTCTATCATCCCAACATGTGATTTACTGCACAGCCACAGGGAAAGCATTACACAGCAGGCCACCTTCCAGCCCAGGGGCCTTTCCTTTGTAAAAGCTAAGAAGGCAGGAACAAAAGTAATGTGTTGCTCACCAGGCTCTGAGATGCTTGAGGTAGTCCCTGGACTACCCAACCAGATGTTTCCATAAGTGGAAGGTGATGATGGTGGCAGAGATGCAACAAGAAGATGACCACAGAAGGATAAGGAATTGAAAGGAGCTAAGCACAAAAGTCTGGGAGCAAACAGACATCTAAAAAAAGTAAAACATCCTGGAGTGACAGAAAAGCACAAAGAAGGGGAGATAGTAGGGCTACGATGTGAGGAAAGGGGCTCCTCAGCTGCATTCTTTCCTGAGGTGCTCAGTGCAAAGGCATGCAGGCAGGGATTCACTTCCTCCAAAAGGTAGCACAAAGAGGGTGGGAAATACCACCCCATGATGCCAGGCAGGTAGAGTGTGGAACTTGCAGACTTGGTGGCTATAGGTCAGGTCCACAGAACCAACAAGGGATTCAGCCAGAGCCATCCCTGATAGATTGCAGGGCCTTCCCCATGGCCTGGTGCAGGGCAGATGTGGTTATGACTCTTGCTAGTAAGAGGCCCACCCATTTGTTTATGCAAACATTTACTCGACAAGCATATGTTGGTATCTACAATGTCGCTAGCACTTTTCTGTATGCTAGGGATAGAGGCATAAACACAAGTAAAGGCCCTCCTGTTGCCCTCGCCTCATTCTAAGGGAAAAGTCAAGTAAATCATACAATTACAAATTGTGCTGAGTATGATACATCTGAAACAGAGTGACATAGGGCTGTGACAGCCAGTGTAACAGCCACTGGCTATGTGTCACTACATAAATTTGAATTAATTTCAATTAATTAAAATTAAAAACTTGCTTGCTAGGCTACACTAGGCACCTTCTGGGCGCTCAGCAGCCACACATGGCGAGATGCTACTGCACTGGACAGTGCAGAGGATAGAACCTTTCTATCACCACAGAGGTTCTGCAGCACAGCACTAGAGAACAATGGTGGGAAGCCTGTCAAGAATTGAATCCGGTGAGGGAGCTGACCGTGGAAGACTTTCTGGAAAGCATTTTGGGAGTGCCAAGTCTCTGAAGCAGGAAAGCACTGTACAGTCCAAGAGGTGACAGACGACCTGTTTCTTTGGAGAATACTGTCCTAGGTGGGGTGGCAGAGTTTATGGCCCTGCAAGGGTTTGACAAGCAGTGGAAAGTGAACACAGAGATGAGCTACAGAAGGGCCATAACCTTGGCTTTTCTGCAAAGAAGAGAAACCTATTCCACAGGGAAGGAAAGGGTGAGAAAAAATAAGACTTGCCCTTTAGGTTTCTGGTTTGACTGCCTACGGAGATGAAGAGCCATGCGCTGCCGAAAAGACTGAGGTAGGACTGTGTTAGTCTGAATGTACATTTCTGGTTTTATTCCCACTCTTTGCTTTTCTCTGTTCTTGTTTTGGCAATGCTAGAGATGAAAGTGGGGGTGCTGCTGGGAATAACTGACAAGTACTCTATCCCTGAGCTATCACGGAGCTGCTTTAGAGAGGACGAAGGTTATTAGCGCTCTATCCTAGACGTGGCAAGTCTGAGCTTAAACCAAGGAGACACAAAGCTGGATAAGGGTGTTACTAACATGAATATAAATGAGGGTGCTATTAACACAATACCATTATTAAAATCTATTAGCATAGAGGAGACATGTTTTCCCTCAGAGAAAAAACAGAAATAAACATGACCTGGGCCAAAGGCTTGGGGATTCCTGCATAGCCTATGGTCTCGGATAGGGATATAGGTCAGAGCCCTACACCAACCATCTGTACATCCCATCACCAGTTCTTATGAATTTTACTAGAACATTGATTTATGTGTTCTCTATGATTGATACCATTACAGCAGACTTAATGTTCACGAACCCTAAAGCGTTACCATCTGACCTTTTACAGAAGGAGACTGCTGACCCCTTGATTTAAACCATCCAGAGGACTCAGTTTCCTTATCTGTAAAACCCTCCTCAGGATTAATGGATACACTGCTTCTATAATGAAAATGCCTGGCATGCAAAGATAACACACAGAAGTTTCTACTGAGTCTAAGTCTACTCCACAAGGCAAAGTGAAAAAGCTTTTCTCTCCTGGCACCGATGCTGCGACATCCAGCTCTGTTTCCACATTTGGCAACACCAAACAGCACCCACCTACTCTCCAGAAACAACTGCTAACAAGAATTCATAAATATAAACAGAACCAGTGTCATCCGAGCTATCACACCCAACACAGAACGAGCGTGTGAGAGCAGTTCTGACTCAGCTGTCTGCACACAATTAGTCTCCTCCAGCCCCTGTCCCATCTGGAACAAAGGCATGAGCCCATGAACAATTGGTTTTCACAGAACAATTGTTTACAGTGCCTAAGTCTACATCATTAATCTGAAGGGGTAAGGATGGAATTGTTCTACATCTTTTGCTTACCCTCAATGCTGCCCTAGCTCTGGTAATCCATCTGGCAAGAGCAGCCAATCATAGCACAGGCTAAAGCAGTCTCCTAGGCAACCAGCAATATAGTCACAGAAACAGGCTGTGGATAGGAGAAACACAAAGACAGGAATGGAAGGGTCCAGGGGAAGAGTGACCCACAAATCACTGACCTTGATGTAACGCTTGTCTACAGAATCACTTCGGTCAATACCAGAGTCCTAGCTACTTACCCCACTAGGGGGAAAGTACCCTGTCCCCAAGCTTCAGCAGAAAGGGATCCTTCAGACACCTGGGAGCTGCCCAGAAGGCCTTGGAATGTTCTTGCCTTCAGCTTTCTTCCACCTAACCCACAGAGAAACTCCAAGAATGTCCTCCACAGAAAGTGGTGAAGGGCCAGAATCCTTAAGTACCTGAACACAACACCCCAAGGTCAGGCTGGAGCTATCTAGGAATAAAAATGGAGAAAAAGGGCACCTCTAGGGAGGCTTCGGAACTCAAACCCCTTTTATTCAACAGATAACTTTTCAGCTTATTCAATTTTATTGAATAACTTATTAACTTATTCAATTTTAGAGGGAAAAAAACACTGTGTCCAACAGTAACATCTAAAGTAAAATGTGTTTCTGGGAACTCAGAAACAGGCTGTAGTCTACATTAGGAATTCTGTCTTTTAAGGTAAATCATTTATCCAAGGGTTATCTCAAGAAAGGATCCAGTTGGCCTAAGGATTCCTACTGGATCCCCTGCAGCCTTTCTGGTCTCCTGAATGACTGAAAAGCATGATTTTGAGGCACAGAGCATCTCTACTTTTCATCATCTCAAAGACTCTTCACAAGTACATTGTCTTACCTCTGAGAAACATCTCAAAGCAGAATCATGTACTATCTATAGCTCATAGACTGAAATAGAGATGGTCAGGAAACACACAAGTGACGGAAGGAAACAGAACCTCATTTTCTGGTCTATGACCACAGCTGAGCAGAGCTCAAACCTACTCCACCGAGTGAGGCAGTGCCCAAGATTTCTCTGTCTGGGCCACTCTCCCTTGTCACCTGCTTCTGATCCCACTTACTTCTCAAGTCCCATCCTGAACTCATCAACTTTCCTCCAAACTAGCTCCTAATCCAGTTTTCAAATCTCAGCCAAGGCTACTTCCTTCCCTTAGTCACCATAATATAAATAATACACTTAGAGTTTCCCATGCTTTCCTCCACTCACCCCTAGACCACTCCCCTCCACTCACTTCCCCCTGCCTAGTCCTAAGGCTTACAACATGGAGGCAGAGATTAAAAAAAAAAAAAAAAAAACAAAGACCCTGAGCCTTCTCTGGAAAATTCCAAAATTCAAACCAGGCCAGCACGCATACCAGACCTGGCCCCAGAATCTACAGTAACCTTTCTTCAACGGGAGCTCACTGAAGGTTCATCCTTGGACCGCATTTCATACAACCAGTGATAACAGAGTGAAGTGTGAGAAAGATGCAGCTGACGTGACTCAGCACTCTGTCAATCACGTCGTCGTCAGTCATGCTCTACAAGACCCCAGTGGCAGGTACCCCAGGACCAGTGCGACTCCTATACCTTATGCCCTCAGCACTTGTGTCATTTTCTTTTTATAGTCACAAGCCCACTCTGAACATACCATTGCTTTAATAGCCCTTGATGCTTTTTCCTTACTATCACATGCTACGTCCAATCCTTTGTTAGTGGCACACAAAAAACCTAGGAACCTGTCCTGGATCCCGTACCAGTGCTAACACCTAGAGCATAAAACCCCCACCTTGTATGTGCCGCTGTCTTTACCCTTCCCTCTGCCAGTGCCTCAATCACCAGAGCCTGGTGCTTCATTCCCCTCATTTCTCTCCTGTTTCCTCTGGTCTCTCTGTTTTGAGCAACGGGTTTCTACATCTGCATTTTTTTTGAGCCAACGCACGTGTTCGAGCCAAGAGAGGTGCACCACCTAGCGGCCAGCACTGTAACAAAACCACTCTACTGGTTCTCAGATGACAACGGCCCCTGGCTCTCTGTGGCAGGGGCACAGTAACCTGGAGGAAGCTGGGAGATACTCTGGAACAGGATCTCCAATCACACAAATGACAAAGTATTTAATGCTGTTTCAATTAGTAGAAGCAAAGTCCCAAGGGTGACCCAGGGAGAAGGATGAAGAGCATGCTAATCAATACATAGAGATCACAGTTATTCAAGTACTTCCTATCCCTTTCCTGTGCTAGTTCCCTCATCTCTGCTGAAAAATCAGGGTTTCCAAAACAGGATTGTTGCTCAGCGGCAGTGTGCTTGCTTAGCAAGCAAGAAGCCCTCAGTTCAATATCCAGAGAAGAAAGAGTAGAAGAAAAATGAAATGAAATGAAATGAAATGAAAATGAAAATGAAATGAAATCTATAGAATTGCTCCTCTCCTTGCTACCCATTTTTTGACCTGGAAGTGGCTAAAATTATCAGAATTTCTTCCCCAGGCAGCAAAGGGATTGCTAGGAAAGCGGAAAGCAATTTCTCAAGGACCTGGATGGAGAGGGAAACAAATAGTTCAAGGGTTTTCCAATTCTGAATTATCCCACATCACTTGGGCATCTATTATTCCTGGTAAAAAGGGAGTTTCTGATTCAGCTGGTCTGGGGCAGGACCTGAGAATCTGTGTTTCTAACAGGCCTCAGAGAAAGCTGATGCTGCAGTTTGTGAAACACCTGAAGTAGCAAGAGACTGGTGACTATAAACCTTCATCTCCTGCCACGGTCTCCAATTCCACAAGCCTTCCTGTCTTTCTTCCTCCCCAGCCTATTGCTTGTCTATACAGACCTATGCTGTCATTTGGATCAGCATAGATGTGCAAAGGCAACCCATTCATAGATTGAAAGACATGCTAAAACAAACAAAAAAATCCCTCAGCCACTTCTAAATCTTCTTGATTCTACTCTTACCCACAGTCTTTCATCACAGAAAGGGAGAAGAATCCACTTAGATTCCAGTCATCAGGGGCTCCAACTGTCAGAAAGTGAGCAGCCCTTGTTGGCTCCATTCCTACAGCCCTGAAGGCATCATCTTACGATGGCAGCTCTTTTCTGCCCTGGGACTTACACTGTCTCTTGTATTATTCATGTGCATGCATGTTTAGATGCATAGAAATATATACCATCATGAAAGACTTGAGCCCGTGTAGAAAAGAGGTGCTCCCTTAATACATTTCAAAAACCTCTACACTGGGAAAGACCACGTCTGTAGCAGAAAAGCAAGTCCCAGTTAGTCAGTAGGCCTGGCACTGCCTCAAACATTTCCCCTCTCTCCAATTTTTTACAACAAAAATTTTAGGGGACCAAAGGAGGGATTCTGTGAATGAATAAATACATTATTTTAAAGATCATATTCAGAGACATTTCATAAGTATCAGTTCCTGTGAGAGAAGCCACAGTTCAACCATGAAAATATTTGATGAGCAGCTTCCATCCCAACGCAGCCATTTGGCCTTAAGTTGTACTTAAACATCCCTATCTCCACAGGGCAGGACATTAGGGGACTTTATCCAAGAAGGTAACATCTACCTAACCGAATCTCAGCAGACTTGACCCTCAGCAAAGAGGTCACCTATAAACTGAGAAAGAGGGCAGGGGTGTTAGGGACTGGTGGGCTAAAGAGCACATTTCCCCAAACATATGGTCACATTATCCTTTCTGAGTCTCTTAAGTGCTTTGGGGGGTATGAATTGCAGTAGCTATTGAGCTGGTGTCTGTCACCCACTAACTGATTTCTAGTTCAGACTTCTAAAACAGTGGTCGAAATTGTTCCTCCCTGCTTAGGCTAAAGTCCTGCAGCCTAAAACAGTGGTCGAAATTGTTCCTCCCTGCTTAGGCTAAAGTCCTGCAGTGCAGCAGGCAGGTCCACACACCTAACAATGCTGCTGCACCTGAATGAGGCAGGACAGCAGAGTACAAAGCTTATGACCAAACAAAACCCCTCAAATGGGATGCAACTTCATTGTAAGATGATACCTTCTTGAGTGACAGGAATAAAGACAAACAATGAGCACACACCTGCTCCTAAAAAAAAACGATTCACACTGCTCAAAGCCAGAGCCTGGAAAACCATGTGGCTCGACCCGGCATTACATCACCGCAGGGGCCAGTCCCTCACTACAGCTCTGGTGTGGGGACCAGGGAGGAAGACTCCTATGGGCCTCTATCCTTACTATGACACATAGACCAGATAGAAAGACCTGACAGAAAGATAGATGCTATCTTTTCATCTATACATCAAAGACTTCTAAGAACACACAGCTTTGCGACGCCCACCCTCAAGTCCCCAGAAATGTTCTCTGATACACATTTTTTTTCCTTTTGGAGAAGGAAAACAGATCTCAGAGTGGACTGGTAAAGTCCAAGGTGAACACCAGCCTGACTTGCTGAAATGTGACCCTGCAAGCAGACCTCGCCAACAAGCCCCATCCTCAAACATGCCTGGGTAGATAACTGAGACAACCATAACAGAAATGGGAATTCTAATAAACACTTATCCAGCATAAAGGCCACGTCTAAGCACATCAGCTCTGTGGTTTAGAGAAAAGATCAGATTCCTGGATCGATGCATAGTCAAGGGCTGTTTCCACCAATGACAAGGCTGTTGGGCTGTCTTTACTAATAATAGCAAGCGGCCTTGTTCTCAGTGCTCACCAGAGAGTGAGTACAAGGGTGATGCTAACTGGACTCTGCGTCCACCAGTGAGTTCCCCACCATCTGTCCATCCACGCTGCGGCTGTGTGTAGACTAGTCTGTCTCTTTGGGCACGAAGCTACCACACTGGAAGGCTCTTCCTTAGGAGGAGGCCTTCACTGCTTCCTGGCTGTTCCTTTGCAGGAAATACCACTGTGTGCAGGGGGGTGTAGAAGAAAAGATGCTGATAGAACAAGAAGCCCCCAACCAAGCATTCCACTGCTGCACAACCAAAATCGAATTCAAGGGGCTTCGTTCTGCTCCCAGCACTATCTTGAGGCTGCCAGATGCCCATTACAGCCAGCGGACAAAATGCCAGTAGCAGCGGCCACCAGGTAAAGCCATGCAAGGCTCCCTTGAAGACCAGGCCAGCCCAGACACCAGCTGCACCGGCATCAGGAGAAACATTCTAACAAAGCCAGGCAGCCTCTCCTCCTCCCCGGGGGGCTCTGGGCGGCCGGGCGCAGCACTTACATGGCCTCGGAAACCTCCTGGTTCAGGTCGAGGGACGGGGCTGGCTGCAGGGACTGCGACCCTCCCATCCTCGCTGCGCCCAGGCGTGCAGGCTAGCCGCAGGCAGGGCCAGCGTCCTGGCGCGGTTCCTCCAGCCGGGAGCCCGGGGCGGGCCGGCCGGCAGCCCGGGTTACTGCACTGCAGATGGAAGCAGCTATTGGCATCCGTGGCGGCGGCGGCGGCGGCGGTAGCGGTGGCGGCTGGAAGCTGCAGCTCGCGGCCCAAGTCGAGGCGGCGGGGCGAGCGCCGAGGAAACGTGTGCGCGAGGGCAGCCGGCGCGCGCCTAGGTGTGCGCGTGACTGTGGCCGGCGCGCGCGGCTCTGCCTGGGGCGCGCGAGCGTGAGCGTGAGGGCCGCTGTGGTCTGAATGGATCCGTCTTAAAGCCCTGGCAGCCCCGCTTCGGTGTAGGACACGATGATGTCACCACCACTGAGCAGCCCGGACTCCGGCATCTTCACAAAGCTCCGAGGCTGGCTCCGGAAACAGGGCGGGGGAGGCAAGGCAAAGACCCTCCCTCTCCAAGCTGGTCAAACCCCAGGCTCGCTTTCCTTCCCTAACCCGTACCGCCTCCATTGTGTGGCTTTGAGATGCAAACACTGTGCAAATACTGTGCGCTTCAGGGTGGGAGGTCCCGGGCCCCAGGAAGTAGAGGTGTGATTAGGGCTGCTGACCTCCGGGAGTGAAAAGTGATTTTCCTTCGGCTGGTACATCCCTCCAAAAAGAAGCAAATAGTCTCTCCCGTCCCAGGCCCGGGAGGTTGGAGGGACTGGTAAACAGACTGTAGTAAAAAGCCAAGACTGCCCACTTTTAGCGCCACTGGCCGCCCTGGCTGTGGAGGAACTAAGGTGTGTTCCAGGGGGAGTCTCCTCTCTCAGCTCCTCCCACTCAGGAAGCCAAGACCTCCAAAGATGCCAGGTTTGTTCCCCTAGAGTCTGCAGCCGTTGGAGAAAGCTGGAAGAGGGCACAGACCTAGCTATAGGCACCGGGTCTGCAACACCATCTTTGGCCCGCAGAGTGTTTTCCACACAGACAAGCCCTACATATAGCCTTATCCTAAATAAACAGAGAGGCCAGACAAGTTGCATTGTCCATGGCAGGGACCTATGAAACAACACGAGTGTCGGCGGAGGAAGGCAACTTATAGTGACACACGTGGGCTTATCTCCCATTCCAAGCACAGGCCAGCCTGCAAATCTAAACCCAAGCCCTACTGGGAAGTGGCCAGATCCCCTTTCCCTGGCTCTGAAACCCTCAAAGTTCCAGCTCTGGGGTTTTCTCACTGAAGACAGAGAATTCCTCTCCTCTGGGGCTCAGGAAGTTTGGAAGCATGCCTTAGGACCAGAACCTCTCTCCTGCTCTGCACTCAGCACAACTGCTTTCTGAGCTCCAAGAACAGACTCACAACTGAATTCACATGGGTCCACTCATGGGTAAATTGAAGATTTTCATATCTTCTCACCATTTCTTCACCCATGGGGTAGTTAACCTAAAATATATCTAAATTGTGGCCAAAAGAAAAATCAAATCAAAATAAAACTACTCAAAGCATTTTAAAATTTCCTTCAGTACATTCAACGCATTCTAAAACTGTGGCCAAGGATATTTGGATGGTGTCTCTGTCAGTTTCTCATTGCTGAGACACCTGTGATTTAAATAAGAAGAGGCATATTTTGGCTCATGTTTCAGTCCAGGGTACACTGGCTCCACCACAACATGCATGGCAGGGGGCATTGCACAGAAAAAGTTGCTCATATCATGGTGGCCAGGAAGCAGAGAGCAAAGGGAGAGGCCAGGGAGGAAGTTATACCCTTCTAAGTCACACCCCCAGTGACTGACTTCTTCCAACCAGGATCCACTTGCTAATATCACATTGAGCTATAGTGCCTCCATGATTCAATTGCCTTTCAAAAGCCCTGCCTATGAGTGCATGAAGCTTTGGGGGGGACATTCTGATATAAACCTGTATAACAGATGGGCACATGTGGGATTGCCACTTGCAATGTTAGGGTAGTCTAGAGATTCTTGGGGCTGACTTTCCTCTATTCATATTTAACATCAGTGTCAAACAAAACACCAGACTATCAAAATTATTTCCCAGGACTTGGCAACATAAAATTTCCCAGAGATACTAAGAGGATTTACTCTTGCATTTATATGAAAATAGCTAATGATTATGTCAATCATGCAGGGAAAGTCATTGTCAGTGGGTGGCATGATAAACCCTGCACTAGAAAACACTCCCCAGGAAGGCATCACTCACTGTCAATGCTAGGCATCATTTAGTGGCAAACTGTGTATCCTAGCACCATTGTTAGCACCTGTAGGTTCATTCTGTGTCAGAAAACAGACCTTGCTGGCTCCATCTGCAGTTGGGAGCCCAAAGAAGCGTACCACATGGAGCTAAAACACTCATAAACAATAATCTAGACTCTTAATATTTTGAGAACATGACCTTTTTCCTGGGCACCTAGGGAATGGATTTCAGCCAAGCTGGCAGTAGGAAAATACATAGGAGATGTGGGGGATAAGAAATCATAGTTAAAACTTGTCTGCTGAGTTCTGTTTTTTTGTATTACATACAAAATCACACATCAAAATGTTCTTACCCCTTAATAGATAGGGGTTTTGCTGTAATACTGAGAGGATTTTAAAAGAGACCAGAGTTCAAATCCTGACTTCTCCCTCCTTAGCTGGGTGGCCTTGAGCCAACTGCTTAACAGTATGAGCCTCTACTTCCTTAGTTTCCTCAGCAAAAGAGAAATCGTATGTACTGTGTAAGGGTATTGGGCAAATAAAATACTATCTATGAACGCACAGGACCACTAGTACCCTAAATTTAATACTAAAAGGAAATAAAGTATCATTAAAATCAGGGACTTCTACTTAGAATCACAACCACCTAAAACTGATGACATAGTGACGGATTAATAGGAAGCTGACACCAGCTCACCAATCAAGCATATGCTCAAGAAGCAGGCCAGAAACAAGCAGAACTTGGGCACCTTTGAGGACGTGATGCAAACATATTACTAGTTTGTGTGATTTCCTCTATAAAAAGAGCCTCTCAGACTCTCAAATAAAACTTTTTGATACTGACTTTACTGAAGTGAACTTGGTTATTTGGCCTTTAGAAAATGCAAAGCAGGAGAAAATGAGGAAGGAAGGGATGTGCTATGACATGAATGCTTATGCCCCCTCCCATGCATCTTTTGAAGCCCTACTCCCCAGTGGAATGGTCTTTGGGAGCTGACTGGATATCAGATAAGGTCCTGAAAGTCTCCTAGTGTGGAGTTAATGCTCTTCTAAAAAGAGGACGAGACGTAATATTTTCTGCACCCCTGTGAAGCATGTAGCCTCACCAAGAGTCTGATCATGCTGGTACCCTGGCCTTGAACTCTCAGTCTCTTACCTATGAAAAATAGATGTTTGCTGTTTTAGTCATCCAGTCTATGCTATTTTTGTTACAGCAACCTGAATTAAGACAGAATACATCGATAGTACCAGGAACAACAGCAAAAGACAGAAAAATGAGTAAGTCAGACCAGGGAAACCTCCAAACAGTCCAGGGCAGCTGAAATAGGTTAGAGATTCACAGGTCCTACAGAGGCACAGGCTGCTGCTGCATTACAGTTCCCACAGCAGCTGTTAGCAGACATCTCACTCCTGCCTGACTGCCTTCCTTCCTCCCTCCCTGTCCCCACACCCAAATTTACCCCCCTAAGGGTTAATTCACAGATATGTGCAATAAGAAAGCACCTAACCATCTAAAAGCATTAAAATGCAGGCAGTTAGCATGCCAATCTCTCATTCCCTTATTTATTACAACATACACTGAGGCCTCACTTGCACCAGGCTGAGGGTCAGCCCACAGAGTCCACAAGGACAGTTATCTGGAGAGTCCACACAGGCTGCTCTTTGCCCCCTGCTACCCCCGACCTTCACATGCTCACCGCTCCTCCCTTCCTCTCCTCCCCACTCCCAGCCCTTTCTCCACTAGGCCACTCTGTGGGAGACACAAGCTTTTCCAGCAGAGCATGTTCTTTCCGGATCACATCAGTGATGCCACCACTTCTAAGCCTGACCCTAATGAGACCCTGACTCAACCATCCCCTCTACAGGCCTCTGGGACATAGTACACATAGTCTAGGACCCTGAAGGCACGCCAAGGTCACAGAGACAGACTCCACCATAACTTTTCTTCCTCATGTCCCAATACACCTTAGAGACCTGGGTAAATCAAGGAATAAAGTATCATTTTGGAAACAATCAGCCATTCAACATACATTAGTGCACCTGTTATGTGCCTTGGCCTATACACGGAGACCCAGATAAGTCTACACTCACACTGCTTACTGGCACATACCAGAAAGATCAGCAATTCTGACAAATCCCTGTAACCAAGACATAAATCCTGTGTTGCAGGGTCTTGGATCCCACCAAAGTACAAGGGTCTGAGACACAGTTAATGACCAGTAATTTGAAACACTCTGAAAAACAAATTGAAGCAGCTCCACTTTGGCCTCCAGTTTTAGGGTAGATTCCAGCTGCCATAGCAACAAAATTCTAGGAGCACTACAAGTGGCCCCCTGAGCTGCTAATTAGTCCAAGCACATGCTAAAGGAAAGTAGGTCAGATAGCAGGAAAGCCCACTCAGAGAGTTTAAGGATGTAAATACAGGTGGAGAACGGGACTGGGTATGGTTCTGTTCCTTCAAGCCCTTGGCCTTCCCACTCGGCACACAGTGTGTGAGAACCCCGGGACCTTTCTCTAGGGAGCCCCTTTACACACACTCCAGACTGAGATGGCGCTGGTGCTGCCCACGCAGTCCAAGGCCTACAGCCTGAGTCCAGTCCCACATCACACACGCATGCCCTGCACTTTTTGATCACCCATGTGCTACGCTCATCACACACTACCTGCCTAAAATTCGAGAAGCTGGGAAGTCACTTGGCCCCAGTCCAGCCCCATAAGTACCCCTGAGAAGGAGGCTGTGCAGAAGAGCATCCTAAGGGAGAGTACCTGGCTGCAGCTCAGGAAAAGCAGGTCACTGGGCTTTTTCCACCCAGGTTTTACAGGCCTGGGATCCTCTTTCCTGGACTTTGACAGGCATGCTTTCATATCATTCAGCCTTGCTCCCAAAGCTTCTGACCTTGTTCCCTATCTTCAGGAAAAAGTGTCAGTTCTACCTCCTGGTCTTAATCCTGTCACTTTCTCCATCCTGTATTTAAGCCCAGACAAGAGCATCACCGTGACTTTACTGCCAAGGAGGTACTAGTGCCCCAAATCTGCCATCTCTCTTACTTCTGCCTGAACATCATGGCCCCGCTACTATCCAGCTCTGGCACTACCCACACCTTTCCCCCATTCTCGTAACCCCAGCTCTAGCACTATCTTGCGTTGCCAGCCTCAGGTTATCTGTATGTCTGTGTCCTGTTCCCATTCTGCAGCCATGAACGGTGTTCATGCATAGCCAGAGCCCCATAAATACACACTGGAGAAGACCTGGGGTCACAGGGAAAGTCTTCAGTCTTACAGACAATAAAGAAAGGGTAGAAACATGGTGAGCTCCTTTATTTCCACTGCATGAGCATTCTCTGCATCTCTTACACACCAGCATTACGTCTCATGCTCACCATAGGGACTCTCTGGTTTTTCTGAGCTAAACACAAAAAAAACTCATCTTTCCCAGATGGTTTTCTCATTCTCTCCTTGAAAAGATGTGATCTATCTATACCTCCCTTACCACCTACTCCACATTCACACATGGGACCTTTCAAAATTCTTCACACACATGCACAGTTCCAAGGCTACATGACTACAAGGAGAAAGACTCCTTTAATTCACTTATGGTAAAAGCTGAAGGTTCAACATTTTGCTATTAAACCCACAAAGGGCAAAAAAAGAAGTCAGTAAAAAGAGATGAGACTCCCTTTTATTTTAAAATGAAGAATTCATGATACAATCTAGTTATCTTCGTAGCTATAGGAAGGAAGGGTGGGAAGGAGAAGCGGAGGAAGTAAGGCAAGCAGACTGGCTGACCCTGACAATCCTAGAGCTGTGCAAAAAGTGTGGAGAAGTCACATTTCATATGAAAAAGAAATCAGTAACATAAAATGCATGCAATGCTTAACAAGAGTCTCAAAATCCTCCTTCCCTTGCCAAATTAATTCAGCGATGGAAATGGTGAGCAACACTCTCTCTATAAGATAACTTTATAGAAAATAAACCCTACCTAACACCTTGCTAGCTAAGAAAGCAACAGGAAAAGCGAATAGAAAAAAGATGAAAGTGGGAGCCGAGCCTGCAAGAACCTACCTGAGCCCTTGTTGGCATAGGCTGTAAGTCTGATTTAAAGTTTCTCAGCAGCCAAAGAAAAAAGAGCAATAGTGATGATCACTTATACTATCCATAAAACCCAGCAGATTAAACAAGATCACTCCATGGGTGAGCAGCTTTTCTTACAACTGACATTCTTTTTGTTTGTTTGTTTTTTTGGTACTGAGAATCAAACTCAGGACCTCACACTTGCTAGGAAGGCACTGTGCCACTGAGCTATACCCCCAGTCCCAGCTCCTGTACATCTTCTGCCAAGGAACTGTATATATACAATGGATGATGTCTCCAACATGTTCCACCAATCCACCATTCGATTTTATATCACCACTTCAACAAGTCAGTCAGGAGCTACCGGTAATCACCGACATCAGAAATTGCTGGCCAGTGTCTGTCTAGTTGCCCCAGCCTGCAATCAGGAGCCTCACCATCTACGTCTCCCTGGTAACAAGGTTACATAAGGGGAAGTGAAAGGCAGCTACAGTATACGTTTATCAGCAAAACCACTAACAGTCTTGGTCATCCTTCAAATACTCCTGTTGGCTTCACAGGTCTTTCCAATCAATTTCTTTGTTTTTATTTTGCAGTACTGGAGATTCAACTCAGGGCCTTCACACTGAGCTATCTCCCTGACCCTTTTTATGTTTTATTTTGAGGCGGGTTTCACTAAATTACAAAGTTACCCAGTCTGAGTTCGTATTCGCCATCCTCCTGCCTCAGCCTCCCGGAGTGCTTAGATTAAGGCAGGTACCACTACACCCCATACCCAGTTAGGTTTGCTGATTGTTGGGGCACATATGCAATGCCACCAATCAAAAGGCAAAGCCAGAAGTCATGATGGCTTATGTCTTTAATCTCAGTACTCTGGGAGGCTGAGGGAGGAGGATGCTAAATTAGTGACATCCTGTCTCGAAATAAAAAAGGGCTGAGGATGTAGGTCAGTGTGAAAGCCCTAGGTTCAATCTTCAATACCACTAAAACAAGCAAAAAAAAATCAACAAAACTGCCAGTCTGGAAGAAAATGCAAGATGTCATGAAATCAATGAAGGTGATCCTGATGAATGGCCCAAAACTCACCGAAGCCAATAAAAAGAAGAGCTTGGCAGAATCAGAGCTCTGAGCAACTCAAGCAAAGACATCTACCAGGGTAATTTTGGAAGGTGGCTTCAAAAGAGGAGACATGAGCATCAAGGAACAGAAAGGCATTCCCAAGCTGTTGATGGGAAAGTGCCTCTGTGGAGCTGCAAAAGTCAATTGTGAGTTCAGAATACATAACCCCAAAACTTGGGCAGAAAAATGTGGCCCAAATTCCTCCTCGACTCTGAGCATTAACATGTGGTTATCATTAAAGTTCACATTTTGTTACACATAAAATATAATTTTCATGATTTTCATTTCCTTTTTTAAAATGAAGTCTCAAACATTTTCTCCAGCTATTAACCATTAAAACTTTGACTCGAGTGGGTGCATTTTAAGTGCTAAACAATTTTCTTATAACTCTGCCAGACCCTCCCCCAGTCCTGTAACTAAATAAATTGGGTTTAAAATCATAGGCAAACAAACAGGCCAGGCACCCATTTGGCCAAATAAAACCCCAGCCTCCAGAGTTCAGGATTCCACTTAGAAATAGTTTCATTCTAAGTCTAATAAGAGGGGCCAGGGATATAGCTCAGTGGCACAGCAGCTGCCTGGCAAGCACAAGGTCATCAGTTTGATTCCTGGTACCGTCCCCCTCAAAAAAAACCTAAAAAGAGGCACAATGGACTTACCTGGGCCAGGTAATTGCTTCTGTCTAAGGTTAAAAATATAACTAGTATATGTCATCTTTCTTCTCAGAACTATTTTCAGGAAGAACAGAATATTCCTTAAGAAATATGAAGAGATTTTGGTTCTTGTTAAAAGAGCTTTAATGTTGTATTTGGTTTGAAATGAATGTTGACACGTTAATTGGATGAGTTCCTCTAAAGCTTAAATTTACTAGTTTTAAGGCTACTTTGTACTAGAATAAAAGGCTTTTTATGAAGAACCCTGGGTGTAAACAGAGATGGGATTTCCCAGCTGCCAAAATGGATGGCAAAGCTGGTTTCTCCCACCCAGCTGCAGAAACAGGTTGAGAGCACCAGCCCGCCCATCTGGAGCACCCCAGAGGGGTCTTCCTCAGGGTGGAAAGCTTCCCAGAGGAACATCTAAAACAGCGAATTCAGAAGCTCCAACCTTTTGGTCCTGGTCTCATAGCGGGCAGTACTGTGACCGCCCTGCTCCTCTTCACTGGGCTGCCCCTCCGCGGCTGCTCTGGGGTGGATTTCTTTCCAGGCCTTCCAAGCCATCAACATGGCCTGACACTGGCTGCCCTACTTGGGAGCAGGGCAGTGCCACTCAGGCACTGAAGCCAGGAATTGCTGACTTAAGACTAAACAAAGGAACAGAAATCCAGAACACCGACCTGAAATAATATCTGTGAACATCTATAAAGATAGCTCACCTTCTGTGGCCAGACTGAGTGAATGGGTATGTCAGTGTGTGTGTGTGTGTGTGTGTGTGTGTGTGTGTGTGTGTGCGCATGTGTGTCACGCACGTTCTTATATGTGCTACCAACTCCTAACAATATCTCCCTCTTTCCATAACCACCCCAGAGGTCTTGTCTGCCCCCCACCAGCCTGTGGCTGCTTGCAAACTACCACATAACTGTCTGACAATACGGATTTTCCCCCTTTGTACTCAGATCCTTTGTCATTGCACGTGTAAAGACAATTGTTCCATGACCTCAGACAGACTCAAGTCCTGCCTCATCCTGCTGACCTTCCAGAAATTCTGTGAGAGACCCCTGGGCACACACATAACCAGGATTCTTACCAGCACGTAGGGCTACCTTCTCTCATACATTTGCTACTTGTCCTATCTCCTTAAGCTCCAGAACGAGAAAGACATGAAGGGTTCCTGCTTTACGTGAGCCTCCCACTACGCAGTGGTTGCCCTGCCTGAAGAACAGATCCCAGCGTGGTGTGCTCTTTCGTTCTGGCAAGGTACAGGGAGGCCTCAGTGGCTAAGTGGATGTGTGGATGGACAGATGGGCAGATAGACCTGTACTTACAGACACACTGTCATGATTTATGTGAGTGGCCCCCAAGCCTCATGCAATTATGCCTTTGTGATTGGTTCATTGTCTAGTGCTTGGGTTGGTTTTGTGTGAGTGCTACACCTGCCTAAAGGTGGAGCCAGGGTATGATGCAGTGGCGGGAAGAAGGCGTGTCTCTCTTGCCTGTGTCCATCTTGCTGTTTGCAACTGCTATGAACTGTGCCCGGCGATGCCACCCTGCCTTGGAGACAACTGAGTATGGACTGAAACCTCAAAAACTGTAAGAAATAAACCTTTCCTTCCCTAACTTTGGGCGTCAGGTATTTTGCCTCAGCCACAAGTAAAAAGTAACTAAGACACACACAGAAGAAAGGTAAAAAACAACATTACTTCCAACTGAGGCCAGAGCTTAAGGAAACTCAATGAAATAATCCCTCAGAGGCCCAGCCTAGCTTCCAGAGTTGTACTGAAACCCAGGTATCACACACCAAACCCAGAGCCTCATACTCCAGTTGCTGATCTACTCGCTGTCTGCAGAGTTTTGTTTTGTGGTTTGGGGAGGAAAGTACATTGGGTGTTCTGCAATAGGGCTTGAATTAAACTCTTCTGGAGACACCTAAGTCAAAAAAGATTAATGGACAATAGAGGAACTGTTTCACACACCTTGAGATAGGATAGAAAAAAGTAAAAGTTACAAAGAAAACGAAAATTATAACTACAAATTGTACTTTTAAGAAGACTACAACTCCCAAGTCCCAAGACCTAGTTAAAGCTACCCAGGTGATCTATACCACATTCCCTTGGTTAATTTAGGTTCATTTTGTTCCAGACTCATCATACTCAAAATTCCTCAGGAATACTCCAAGACCATAAATCTGCTCAACTGAGAAAGTAAAGAGCAGGAACCTGATCCTAAAATGAAGAAACAATTGAGAGAATTGAAAGAATGCTTAAATTATCCATCTGAAAAAAAACTAAAACCTGAGCTCATATCTGTAAAACAAGCCAGTACTCTTCTGGAGCGTGGGCCACCTTTTCCTGAGGTTCCAGCCTCTTAAGAGAAGCATAAACATTTCCAGTTTCGGGAAATAACATGCCTCTCTCTCAAGGTCCACACTCTGCTTCTTTGAGCGTGTACTTCTGAATCCCATCCTAATAAAACTCTTCCTGTGCCTCTTACCAATCAGTCCTGAAAATTCTTTTTCTGGAGGAGCTGGTGAACCTGCAAACCTATTCTATGAGCAAGGCGGGTTAGGTTCCTTGTCTCAGCTCTGGGAACCTTCTTGCCTAGTGATAGCCTGAATCCGTAAGCTGGCCCTGGGAAGTTCCTCAGGCCTCTGTACCTCAATGTTACCTGCAATTACAACTGTACCTCCTATACAGCAGGATCACAGGGTTTAAATGAGATCGCTCTTCACATGGAAGCTCCAGGCACACCGCAAGTATTCAATGCACACAGCTCTGCAGCTGCTTTGTGAAGCATAAGAAATCACTTTGGCCTGGGGAGGACTTAGTGTCCCTGCCTCTCTGATTCTCACAGTATCTTTGGGACACTAATAAGCTCAGAACTCCTCAGTCAGGTAAGATAGCTGAAGGTCAGCAGGCTTCCTGGAACTGTCAGCTTTGCCCTCAGAGACTGTGACCTTGGCCAAAATGCTAACTGCAGTATTCCCACCTATAAAATGGGTAAAATGAAAATATTGCCTGCCAGGGATGCTGTGGACATTAAAGAGGTACTGGCATAGAGATACTGGGTGACAGTTAGCTGCTGTCATAAGGAGTAAGAAAGCTCTTGCCACTTTGTGATGCTCCGGGAAGAACCAGAAACCAGATTCCACAGTCTAGAAGGCTGCCCCATCCTTCCTTTCTGTACCCCTTTGTTGAGCAGGGTACAAAAACCATCCTGAGTCCTGCCAGGCAGCACTGCAGCAGTGCTCTGCTCACAGGGAAGGAGGATGGAGGAACAGCCCAGCCCACACACCCAACTACATCTCAGTCTCTGCTGGCAGTGGTTCCACAGGTCCCACATGCTAACCTAGGAGCAAGCCTCCCCTCTTAGAACTAAACTGACTCCATGCGTCAGGGAATATGGTCATTGACTGAGCCATCAACCAATATTTTGCACAGAATAAAACAGAATGGAGGGATATAATAAAATTGAAAAGCAACACATCCCACCTACCAAAGGGAGTTCTGGCTGATTGTAGGCATGTATGTGTGGTCGTGTGTGTGAAACTCCCTATGGTTACGCAGAGCAACCCTGGGCAAATAGTGGTCTACAACCTGGAAGACTTCTGTCTTTTGCTTTTGTTTGTTTGCTTCCGTGCTTATTTTAATGCCTCAAGATCAAAGCTGAAATCTCCCAAGTCTTGTAAAAAGTCTGCTTTTGTTCATTGTCTTTAGTGCTGTGTACACCTGAGAAAGGCAGGCATGCTCCTGCAAAGCCCCAGACAATGAAACTAGATGAGATGAGTATTTAGATAGAGTGGGAGTCAGGGTACAAAGGTGAGGCCTGAGAAGGGCATGTCCCCAAAGAGCCACCCATCCATTGCCTCAGAGCTCAGAAGAATACATCAGGGTTTCCATGATGGTGGAAGCACATAGGAAGTCACACCCACTGGCCCTGAGCCCCAGTCTTGCACACCATGGGGAACAAATGCTGGCGCCAAGCCCAAGGTCCTGGGTGACCTTCCCTGACAGTCCCTGCAAAAATCACAGCCCAACCTGGGAGTCACTGTTGCTAGAGTCACTCTCAGAGTATCACCTATGTCTGTGGGTTCACCACTGCATCTGGCATCAGGTCTACACAGCGCAGCTGCTTCACAGACATTTGTGAGTGAATGAATGAAGGAGTGAATAAGTCACGAATCAGATTCATATCCTCTCCATCCCAAAGCCACTGCCCTATCCAGTCCACCAACGCTCCTGCTTGGACCACACAGTCTGAACTCCAGCCTCTCCTCTCCATCCAATCTCCTCCTGGCTACCAGGAATATTTCCCAAAAATCAGTTTCTACCTGACTTTCTACGAGAAAAAGAACATGAGTTTCCCTTCACTTCTTGGGCCCCAGCACTTCCCCCACAGTTTGGCCCTCCAAACCTGAGGACCACCTACCACTCTGGCACTCCTTGATGCCTTCCCTCCCGACCCTCCAGCTTCTCCCTGACCTGTTGCCTGGATCTGCTGGACTGCTCCATACCCCCTTTGTGCTACAAAACTGAGTAGAGATGCTGCCTCTGCCGGAAAGACATTCTAACTTCTCCAGGCAATTGGGTGCCTCTGTTCTCCACCCTACTGGAGAGTATAGTGTGTTTCTTTACACTTTGCTTACAGAACAGTTGTCTCTGGGTGCTTCCTTTCCCCTGGCACCACAGGAGGTTTGGGGAGCCAATGCTCGTTAAATACCTCCCTCTTGTCAAGTATGTGTGGGGTTTTTTTGTTTGTTTGTTTGTTTTTTGCTTGCTGCACCTGGGATCGAACTCACGACCTCACGTTTACCAGGGTGGGCCCTTAGCCAACTAAGCTAAACCCCGGAGCCCTCTTGTCAAATACAAATCTACTTCTTCACCTATATTTTACTCTTTACAATGACCCCTTAGAGGTGGTTACTACCAGCTACATGTTTTTTTATACTTCTGTTTTTCACCCACCTTTAAAAAGAGCTAGAAGAATTTAAAAAAATAAAATAATGTAGATGCCAGATCACATTCTGCGTTAGTTTTAGGGAATCTTCCTTGCGTCAACCGCCTTGAGAGCTTGGATCTGATACCTCACGACTAGCTACATTTTAAAGAAGACATGCTGAGGCTCAGAGAGGTCATGAAATTTGTCCAATACCATACAGCTCACAAACAGGCCAAGGACCATGTCACTCCAACTTTATGCTCCTTCACCTGCACCACATCATACATAGGGTATGGCACAGAGTCCACCCAGGAGGTATCTGCTGACCGGATGGGTGGACCGATGGATGGATAAATACATCCAAGAGTGGAAGCAAAGCAGAAGAGAGCACAGGAGATCACAGCATCAGACACAAGCACTCATCACTTCCTTCCCACTCCCAAGAGCAGCAGCCTGTGGCTTCACCTCAGGAGCCAAAGGATTATAGAAACTGTCTCACCAGCCAAAGGCAGCAGTACTTAGGCCAGTGGAGTCCAGGGCTAAGTATGCTCTGGCGAGAACATCCTGTCCTTCCTCCTCCCTGAGGCCCTGCCGCTGCTCCTCCCTTGGTTTGGGGATGTATTTTTCTACCTCCTTTGGGCCTTCTCCCAGCAACCCCCCTCTCCACTCCTCCCGTGGAGTTTGAGGACTCAAGGGCTCCAGGGATGCACAATGCAGACTAAGACCTTTATTGGCTAGGTATGCTGGGGTGCAGGGTGGGTTTCTGGCCTCATCTGGTCCCCATCCAGGCATGAAGTGGCTCACGCTGTCCCAGAACCTTCCAGCCCTACACTCCCTGATTCCTCCAACCCCCATCACAGCATCTGCTTCCTGCTGAGCCCACTCAGGATTGGCTTCCCTTCCAAGCTGCTCCGGGGCCTTGAGACTCCAGCCCAGGCAGGGTCACAAGACTGCAGCTTCACAGCTTCCCCAGCTGTGAAGGGCCAGGGAGACCTGCTGGCCACTCACTGCCAGCTCCAATTCCACTCCTCTCCAAGGAAAGGCAGTGAGTGAGGTGCACAGCTGTGGTCCAGAGCCCCTACTCTCTCCCACACCTGTCCCCATCCAGATGGAGGAGGCCACTTTCCATTTGCCTCCTGGAAAGCGAAGCAGTGCCTCCCTCTGCTCCCAGCCTCTGGCTGAACTAGAGAGTTGGAACTGGTGGGAAACACACCCAGAGGAATGAGGCAACCAGCAGTACAGGTCCACATTCAGGGAACTGAGCAGGAGCCTAGGATCAGATTGTCTGCACTAGTCTTACTAGGAGGTGATGTTGGGAAGTTCATGCCCAGTCTGTCCTGAAACAAGAGGACCTTAGGGCAGAAGAATGACTAGAACCTGGTACCGGATCACACCTCATGTGGAGTGTAAGGTCAAGTCCATAGAGCTCCACAGCCCCAACAACCCAACCCCTTTCCTTGGGCAATACAGGGAAGATCATCCAGAATGGCTATGATTTGAATACGGCTGGTCCCACCCCACTCCCTAAACTCATGCAATTTAATCCCCAAAGCCATGTTTTAATGGCTTTTAAGAGGGTGGAAACTTAATCTGCAGTGGTGTTTGGAGTGGGGCCTTTGGGAGATGAGCTTTAGATAAATTCATTAGAGTGGGCCCCTGTAAGCAAATCCCAGTGGCCTTATAGGAAGAGGGACAGAAACTAGACACACAAAAACATGCAAATTCGGTATCCCTTCCCATGTAATGCAAGAGCTTGGGAATGACAGAGCCTGCATCATGTTGTGTGGACTTTCAGCCTCTAAAACCATGAACTAAATAAAACTCTTTGCTTTATAAAGTCAGCCTGCCTCAGGTATTTCATTACAGTAATAAAAAAAATTAATAGAGGACCCTGCCTACAAAATAAACTGCTGAGGCTGGGCACAACAGCAAAAGAGCTATAAACACAAAGATGAAAGGTGTACAGTGTTTGTCAAGGGGTTCATGTCCCTAGCTTGAGGGATAGATGGAAAGAAGGCCTCTGCTCTTCCTCTTCTGCTAGGAAAAGCTCTCAAACCTTTTGGGAACATTAGTAAAAAGTTGGGAGTCACTCAGAGCAGGCTGCCCTAGGCAGACAGGGACACGTCATCACAAAGTCTGGTGACCAAGCCTGCAACACACCCCTGGGTTGGGGTCAAGGCAGCATTTCTCAAAGACTGTCATTCTCTGAGCACCCAGCAGCAGCAGCAGTGAAGCAGTTTGCTCCCCACAAGAAACTCAACTGCCTCCTCCAACTCATTTCTTCCTGATCTATCCAGGTAGCATTAGGCAAGGTTTCCAAGTTATCAGTTCCTAAGGGTCAGCTGTCCCCAGCAGGAAGTCTGGGAGCTCTGGACAGGAATGATATTGCTTGTGCTCCCATGTCACCTGGCCCAAATGCCAATGCACCAGGCTCTTTGACACAAGCCCAGGAGGCTGTGTAGGAGCAAAGGCTTTGGACTTGCATTCCTGAAAATTCTTATCAGACTCTGTGAGGCCTCTCCACAGATCACCAAACAGCACTAGAAGGGCTGGCCCAGCTACTGACCACACACAGTCTCACAGGGAGCACGCTGGAGGAGACAGAGGCCTGTCAGAAGCCTGGCTGTAGCAGCGGAAGGCCTCGCTCCCAAGACAAATTCCTTGCTTCAGGTAAGTTTTGGCGGCACACTGTGTGGCCTCCCCTTTCTCTCATCCTACATGTGTTCTCCCTGGGACACGCCATCTCATGAGTACGAACAGGTATGAGAAAGGGGGCCGTGAACCTCCTGAGAAAAGCCATTTTCCTGGAGATATGGGATGTGTCAGCCATAGTACACCAGTCATGAAAAACAAGAGGCTGTGGAAAATCGTCCCATGTGCTTGTAAGAATTGTGCATCTGTCAATCAAATAAGATAAGCCCAGGGCACCACCATGCCTCTCCAAGCCCAAAGAGGAGAAACAATGTCACAGATATGGGGACACTGTGGCCAGCCACCTGTGCATGGTAAAGACACACAGAAGACACCCACCTCCAGCAAGAAAATCCATGCCAGAAATGGGAACCAAAAGGGATGTATCTCTACATCACATAATCATGAGGACCCAGATGCTGACCAGGCTGGGTGAACAGCAATTTCCATTTCAGAGAGATAAAAATCCATCTGTGCATTGTTGAAACTTGCACCAACAGAGACCCATGAGAGGGGGAAAGACATGATTTACTTGGACCCCTGGATCCTGGGCACCACTCAGTGACTAAAAGCAGCAAAAACAGAGTGGAGCTGGAGGCTATGCTTTACTTACGGCAAAGGAGGCACAGCTGTCCCCCCTTCCACCCAGCTGGGAACCTCAGGGCATGGGGGCTGTCAATCATGAAACCTGTCCTGCCTGATCAGGGATCCAATGAGGTCATTTAAAACTGCAAATCTGATCATACTGCTGCCCTGCCCATGAGGCTTCTGGACACAGTTAAAAGAAAGCCAAAGGAGCCAGTGGTCAAAGCTGCAGAAATCTGCACAATAAAATGTAGTATTGGATTATAGCCCGAAGTATTAAATAAATGCCCAGGAGTCCATACTGATATAAATAAATGATTAAATAAATTAATAAATGGAGAAGAAACAAATCTATGCAGAAGAACTATAAATAATTCAGGTATATGCTTTTCCCTAACAGATCGGCCATAGTTCCCCACGCAGACATGAGACCACAGTCACTTCTCCCAGAGACTGCAGGATGGGGAAAAGGAAACCAGTGGAGAACGAATGGACCCCACCTCGGCCAGGCAACCCAGACCAACACCAACAATGCATGTCCCACTGATCATCAGGACCCCCGTTATAATGTGGTAAAATGGTACTTTGTCTTGTGCTCTTCCTCCCTAGACTCACAACTTCCGTCTAACCACAAGAATGGCATCAGACAAGGGGCAGCGCACCAAACAGGGGCTCTGCAGAACAGTGAAAGTATGAAAACAAAGTCTGAAGAGCGGTCACAGCCAAGACACCCTTAAAGAGATTAAATGGAATGCGGAATAGGGTGTCTTAGCGGATATCCTGGAACAGAAGAAAGATATGAAAAAGAAAGGAAAATCTTGGTAGTTTACAGAGTTCAGTTAAAATAATGTATCAGTATTTGTTCATTAATTGAACCAAATTACCAATGTTTATTAAAATGTTAAGAGAGAAAACCATGGGCTTGGATAAAGGGGAACTTTCCATACTATCTTCTCTATTTTTATCTATGCATCTAAATTGTACTTTAAAAATTAATTTCAAAAAAATCCTACCAAAGTAAACAACCAAGTCCCTAATCCTTACGACGATCTACCTGCACACTGGGCCACCTTTACTGCCTTCTCTCCTGGCTCCAGTCACTAGACAGGCATCTTCAGTCTGGCTCCCGTCAAGCCTTCTCTACCCTCAGGGCCCCTGCACATGTTGTTCCTTCCCCTGGAACTATCTACTCTCTCCCCAGAGGCCTTAGTCCAGTCCACTTAGATATCAGATCCCCAAAAGCCTCCCTAGCTGTTCTGGCTGAGTGAGGTGCTCAGTTCTAACTGTATGTCTGCATGCTGCACGCCTGCATCCAGCTCTAACTGCTCACTCCAGGTCTGTCTTCTCCAGGGGACCATGAGCTCCATGCAGGCAGGGAAATGAACACCTCCTGGATGTCTGTGTCCTTCCCTAGCACAGTGCTAGGTCCAGAGTAGCCCAAGTCCACGCTGGTGAGCATTCGCATGCACAAGTGAATGAGACTCAGTAGCCACCCAAACAGGAAACAGGAAACAAACATCTGAGGGGAGAATAATGCAAGCCATCCTGTGTGCGCAGCTGGGAGCTTGGAGTCAGGTGACTTCATCAAATAAGGACTTGGGGCAAGGAGGAACTGATGACGCTCTCTGTACCATCAGACGGCACCAGTGAAACATCTGGAGAGTGAAATTCCTTTAGACTTTATTAAAAGTTGATTCTGGCTAGGCGAGGTGGTGCATGCCTATAATCCCAGCACTCAGGAGGTTGAGACAGGAGGGATCACTGTGAGTTCAAGGTCAGCCTGAGCTAAGGGCAGCCTGAATTGCATAGCAAGACCCTGTCTCAAAAAGCAAAAATATAAAATAAAATTGACTCAAGCCCTTGTGTAAGCTTGGTCTTTTTTTTTCCTTTTTAAATTGAAGTATAATTTACATAGAGCTAAACAGTAAAATTCATTCTTGTTTAGTTGCACAGATTTTGACAAAGATATACATCATGTAACCACCAAGATTAAGACACAGGACATTCCCATCACCTAAGACCCCTCACTCCCAATCACAAGCAATGCCCTCCTCCAACGCCCCACCCTAGCAACCACTGATAGGCTTTCCATTCCTTAGAGTTTTGCCTTTTTTTTTTTCCACCGAACATAATATAAAGGAAATCCTATGAAAGGAGCACTCATATACACACAATGCTCTGGAGAGCCCTGCCTCATGAAGCGTATCTCCAGCTGCCAAGGGGCAGCCTGGGATGATCAGAGACAGCATCACAGGGCTATGTGCTCAGTGCATCGTGCCACCCACCCTCCTCAAGGCAGCTCGCTCCACAGCTCAAGGCAGAGACTACCCAATCCCTGCTCTCAGTGGCAGGTGCTACCCAGGGGCGCTTGAACAGTACCTGCTTATAACCTTGGCCTGATCCTGGCAAGAGGCAGTGAAAACATCTACTCCATGACCAGCTGGGGCAGAAGGCAAAGCTGTGTGTGCTGAGGCCGGAAGAGTGAGACCCGCACGCACGGGTAGCAGCTGGGGAGGTGCTGGGGACACAATAGGAGAATTATTCCAAATGGAACTTGGCTCATTAATGGTACATTCATCGGGTCCCACTCACCCTACCAGCCTTCCCACACACACGGAATGGGTTATTTAAAGACCTAGCACACTGCCTCTCTGGGCTCCCAACTGGGGCAGTGCATATCCACTGGAAACTGTGGCCTACAGTTCCTTTCTCACCGAGTTCCAGCAAAACAGGTTTTACTGGCAGCTCAGATGATCAGGATCCTCCATGTGAGTCTTTTTGCTTTTTGTTCAGAAGAGAGAATTTTCACAGGATGATTTTTAATAATTTTGAATAGACAATAATTTTGAATATACAGCTGAGATCTAAAACACAACTTTGCAACTCTCCAGGATTTGTCTCCGAAATCTGAAGCTGAGAAAAGTCTAGGCTGAGGAGTAGCCAGGGAAACTGCCTGGGGGCTTGATGAGACAACCATCCCCCACCCCAGGATTTCCCTAGCATGGAGCTCTCGGGTAATGGGTGAGCTCCCCCTCCTGGTCATACAAGGAACCTCCAGCAGGCAGCCCTGGGAACTCAGCCCCCAAATCCAAAAGGCACAGGCTTGGAGCTCCACAGAGGTTCTGATCTTCCCTTTTGGCAAAAAGCAAGACTAGGAAAGCCATCGACAGCCTGGGAACAATTTCGGCGGGAGTCAACCTCTGCAGCAGCCATCTAAACTGCTATCCCCAGGGTGCCGGTCGCCTCTCAGCCGGAGGTCGCACTGGAATTACATGACTCAGCAGAGGGCTCAAAATCTGGCTGCAGGTGGGGTTTGAGCTTTCACTGCCCTCGGGCTGTAGGATCATTTCATTTCTCCGGGGGTAAATACCCACGGGAGCAGGAATTTCTATGTCACTGTGTCCTGCTCACTACCGTTTCTCAAGCTGCCACCCCTTAGCCTGGAAAGGGAATTTCAATCTCACCTCAAAACCTGAAAGACCAACCCTGCCCCGACCCTCTCTCCCCTCCTTTTGTGGCTCTGCCCTGACCAGCCTGGGCTCCTCCAGCTCCCAGCACCCACTGCCTCCTTGGCTGGAGACCCTTCCTGAGACAGACCTATGAGCCCCAAGGGTACAAGGGCCACAACTATTTCATTCTCCACAGTGACTCAACATCCAGCCAGGCCACCCACAGGAAGTAGAACCACACATGCAAATGGGAAGCTCACAAGTATCCCAAAGGCTGTGACCCAGTGTCAAGAGCAGAGCCTGAGCTGGAACCCACACCTCCCCTGTCAGCTCCCCTGGGGCTCCATGGAAATGCAGAAAAAAACGGGGGTCTAATGAGCACTGATCACTGTGTTCTGAGCAATCCACAGTGAACACAAACTACACTGGCAAGAACCCAACAGAAGCATAACACAGGTTTATGGGTGAAGGGACACCTTGGTTGTCAGGCTGTTATTTGTAACAAGCTGAACAGTGGTTGAAATTATTTATTTTATAAAACAATGCCTCAAGATGAATAATGCAAGCAACTAGAAGCTGTTTCTCTGGAAGCCAACTTCCATTCACTGTGAAATCAGTGAATAGGCTACTTACACTGGCCCTCCTCTTTCCACTCATACACCTTCCACTAAGATTTAATTTAATTTAATGCAAATTGGGGAAAGGTATATTGTTTGTGTTGCGACTGTGCTATCTTATGAGTCCCGCTTTTTTTGTGTGTGCTGCTGGGGAGGCTCCATCACTGAGCTCCAACCTTGGGCTTTTCTTTTCTCTTCTTTTTTTGAAACAAGGTCACACTAAATTGTCCAGCCTGGCCTCCAACTTCTGATCCTTCTACTTCAGCCTCCCATGTACTGAGGATTATAGGTCTGTGCCACTATGCCCATCAAGGGTACTATTCCTTATCAGACTCTAAGGAAGAATCTCTGTCTCTGAAATACTGGCAGAGGAGAGGGGCAGACTGTTTTAGATCTGTGGCCTCATGACAGCCACCAGCCCCAGGGTCTGATGAAGGTACTGCCAAGCTACAAATCCACTGCCATCCCTCCCCTGAGCGCATTAAGGCTCACCCACCACCACGCTCCCCTGGGCTCAGAAGCCTGGCCATCTCAGCTGTCCTAGAAACCAGTCCTGTTCCTGCGAAGCCACCCCACTGCTCCCTCCTCCCTTCCCTGAGTTGGCCCTGGATGACTGCAGCCACACCCTTCCTGCCAGGGGCCTGGTCCTATTAGCCAAAGAAGCTAAACAATGACTCAACAGCCCAGTTAAGAATGGTGCCTCCCTCCCTCCCTCCACTGCCTGCTCTTGGCCTGTGTCAAAGTGGCCAAAGAGGTCAGGTCTCAACAGGGATATGCAATGACTCACCACCAAGTCTAACATGTGAGCACCTAGGACACCTGGGTCCCCAAAGAACACCTCAATTTCCTCCTGCTGCTGCTGCGCCTCCAATGTTCCCAGCCAACCAGGCCACAGCACCAGAAATCAGGACACCTGGACTCCTCGTGTATTGTCTCACCCAAGAGCCCCTCATCACCTCTTCCTGCTGAGTCACCTATTTCTTCCGGAGTCTATGTTCTCTGTCCAGCCACCTCTGTTGCTCCAGGCCTTACCCTCTTGGAGCAAAATGCCTGTGGCATCCTGCTATGTCCACCTCTGGTTTTGTTCCCTGAGGTCCATGTGCCCACAGCTACCTGAATGATCCATCTCAAATTCTGGTCAAGTCTGTCCCTTGCCTAAAATCCTGTCTAACTTCTCATGGCCTTTGAAGTACGGTCCTCCAGCAGACTCCTGGGCAGCTCCTGCTCTGACCCCACCCAGCAGACAAGTCCCTCAGACACTGCAGTGCCTTTGCTCAGGCTGGGTCCACCTGGAAGGCCCCTATCTCTGTTCGCCAAAGCAGGAAACAGTGGCCACCTGACACCGGCAGGCTGAGCTAGGCCCCCAACCTCTGAGCACCCCAATGTTTCCCATGAACACGTCCTACCCCTGCTAGGTCACAAGCTGAGAGCAGGCACAAGGCTCAGCTACTGTGGGTCTCCAGTACCTAGCACAGAGCTGGCACATGCAGCTGTGGCAAGCCCTTCCCTTCCATCCCTTGGCTTCCAAACTCACAGGTCACTGGCAGTGGACAAATGTCCTATGTTCTGGGCCAGGTGAGCCTACATACAGTAGAACCAGCAAAATGGAACACAGATGAAAGTGAAGAGAAATGCAGGGCCCATATTCTAAAAGCACCTACAATTCCAAAGTAGATGGTAGAGTACCGAACCAGCACACGGTACTTCAAAGTGTGGCGTGCTTGGTGGTTGATTCACACACTCAAAAAGCCAACCCTGGTCCTGGACCCAAGATAAAGTTAAATGAAGTCTCTTTTTCTCCCCTTCAATTGCAGAAGGCACATCTGCTCCACCAGAACCAGGAAGACTAGTAAAGGCTCCTCACTGACACCTTTGGGCAGTCCCATCTCTGCTCAAGTCCCCTGGCAAGCAGCAGTGACAGTTTTAAAGACATTCTCAGGAAAGCAGGCCCTTTGCATCTTAAAGACATACACGGTTCCCTTTCCAGCCCACGGTAGGACCTGCCTGACAGCTGCCTAATCTGGCATGGAGAAAACAGCGCTGAGGAGGGCTCCTCACACCGACTTCTCCTGGCATCTCTAGGAGCCATCACGCTGTCTGAAGCAGGGGCGAGGGCTGCAAAGGCCCTTCTAATTGTAAGTGTCCAATTTCTTTTCCCATTTAAGGTGTTACTCAAAGTTTTCTGATTCTTACTACAATAAGAAGCTGAATTCAAATTCACATAGTGTTTATATTTTTGGTAGGTAAAGAAAATGTTAAGTTAAACTTCTTTTCCTTCTTTTGAGAACAGAGTGGAAAATAAAAAGAATCTAAACCACCCCACTTTTAGCAGGCAGACATGACTGATCCATCACGGTGTCACTTCCCTTTAAGTCTTGCCACACAAGACCTCAGAATCCTTCTCAAAACAGAACCAGTGGGTCCATCAGTTTGCCATCCCCGATTTAGTGCCTTGCTGAGGTCCTCACAAACAACTGGCCCCACCAGTCACTCCACTGGGTCACAGTCTGCACCCACACCCAACAGAGGTAGCCCTCCAGGACTTGGCTTCAACTAGAGGCCCTATAAGCACAGCTACAGGAAGACACTGCTAGCAGTGGGTGTCCTTGGATTCCCTGCTCGGGGCTGCTGATTCCTTCCTGGCAGGGTTCCCCCTGAACGAATAGCGAACTTTATTTTAAAGATCAGCTGCAGCTGCCAAGTTAAGCCTTGTCCATGGACAGACACCAGAGTGACCCAGGCTGTCACAAGAGGGTGAGAATGTCCCCCATGGGGCAAGCTGAACAGATCAGTCCTGTTGGGCCAGATGGGTGGCAGCATCTTATCTTCTGTTTCATAACCCCACCTGGAAAGCATTTAGCACACCAGTCCCGCCTCACAGGCCTCTGCTTTTTTTTTTTTCGCAATCCCCACTTGCACATGATCACATAACAGGGCAAGCGAAAGGCCAGAGACACTCAGCCTGAAAGTGAATAGTAAACTAGAAAAAGAAAAATACCCTGAAATTTCTGGTTTAGAGAGCAGGGCCCAAACAGTTTGATGGAAGCCTGAAATTTGGTAAAACAAATCTCAGTAGTGGGAGATGGGACAAACATCTGTGAGCTGTGGCCACTGGAACACTGAAAGAAGGTGCTGAAAGAGGCTGCAAATTGGATGGAAACTCTCAGTCAGGAATTTCAGACATTTCCAATTTCCAGAGAGCTCCACCAGCATGTGAACACCAGCCAGGTCCTACGAGAAAGCGAACAGCCCCAAACATGCTGACCTGAAGGTTTCTAGTGTGCGGTGTGGGGTGAGGCCGAGCTGTCCTGCACTATTAACCCTGAACTGGCTAGTTAAGCCTTCCCCGGTAACTTTTTGTCCTCTTTCTCTTCAAAAGGTATCTGTGCCCAGAGGAGGGAAGTTATTTTTGGGCTTGACTGGAGCAGAACTTAAGCAGGAATGAAAATATTAACTAAGGAAAAAATTATCAACAGTATCCCAGAACTAAAGAAGAAGACCTGGATTGGAACATCCAGGTCACGAGTCCCACCATCATAACCAGGAGCTCCCTGCACTTTTGATCCAGGTGCATCCCAGGGACAGGCCACTGTTAGAGAGGATACAGGGACGAGATACACAGAACACAGGAGATTGAGCTCAGATATGCAAGACTTAACTATTTATGCATAAAATCAAAACCTACTACACAGATAAAGCAGCTCAAGAATCATTAAAAAAAATCTTGTGTCAGTTTGAAACATACAAAATTGTCAATACAATATAAAATTTGACATTTGCCAATGTGATAATTCTTGTGATTCAGGCCAATGTGGTAATTCTTGTGGCCCAGTGTCAGCTGGACACTGGAAACTCAATGGTCCTGACAAGTATGTAGGGGTATCTCATTTCCTCACCACACACCAGGTACTGGCTCATTCAACTCAGGAACACCAGCTTTTAATGGTACAAAGGAATTCTGTTAGCAGGAAACAGGTAATTCCTTTTCTAATTAAAAAACAATAACAATGACTTGATGTTTAATTGCCTGCTTAAATAAGGGTTCTACTAACTTGAGAGGTATCTGAACCCACTGACGCATATCTACAGCTCACAGGCAAAAGTTTCATTGCAAACAGATAAAAGCAAAATCCCTACATAATTTGGGAGCAAAAAGAAGACAGAAGTTCTTAGCCTGAATCCCCTGTACTTTCACCATCTGTGAGTGCTAAGCTTGAATTCTGAGCTTGGCAACACTCCAGTGAGGCTGTGACACCGAGCAGGAACATTAGACTCCCTTGCTCTGGGCTCTTCTGTCTAAAAGCACAGGTCTGAAGCCTCAGTCACCAGCTACCTGGCCAGGTTGTCTGGGAGGTGTGACCAGGACAAGACTGCCTCCACCCGGCGGTGCTCCACCTTGCTCCAGTCCAGCAGCAGTACCAGTGTCCCTGGGGACTGGTGAGAAACACCGTCTCGGGCAGCTCCCCAGACCTCTGCAACAGAGACTCAAGGTAGAGCAGCAATCTGGGATGTCCCTAGTTGTTGCGATGTGTATGCCAATGGTTTCCCAGCCGTGCTGACAGGAATCCCTGAGGTCTGGAGCACCTGCTTGCCTGGAGTCCTGATCACAGGAAGAGTATCGGAGACTCCTGAATGTCAGAGAACAACATTCTCCTCCAATACACATAGTATGGCTGGAAGCCTTCACTTGGAAAACTATTCTGCTTCTCTGTTTTTTAATTAAAACACAGAAAAGATGAGGATGCAAATGGCCATAGACAATCTAGTCACTGAGAGAACATTCTAGATGATTTGGGCCCAGCTTTCTGGGTTATCTAGAAAAACACCCAACCTCCTTCCAAAGCAGTTCCATGGCTCTCCCTGGAGAAAGGAGCACACGTGATTCCTCCAGGAGCTTTGGTAACAAAGAATGGGCATCAAAGCCTCTGTCCTTTCATCCAAAAAATACCCTAAACAGAGGTATCATCGCCCCTTTTCACTATTCAGAAAGAATACTCTAGAAATGTAAGAACGTGGTACTAAAGAATTAGCAAGACAGAGATGGTAGGAAAAGACCAAGTTCCCTCTACCCCCAACACCTTTTTTTGCTGCCCTTACAGGGATCGAACCCCAGGTCTTTTCACCTGTGCTGCAACCCTAGATCTCTAAGCCCTCTTTTTTTCGCTTGTTTGGTTTTGTTGTTGTTGTTTGTTTTTGAGACAGGCTCTCACTAAGATGCTAAACTGCGCAGGGTGGGCTCAAACATGCAGTCTTCCCTCCTCAGCCTTCCCAGAGTGCTAAGATCACAGGTGTGCACCACTATGCGAGCTTCCCTTTTTACAGTTTTAATGAACTTTTAATAACCACATTAAAGTGTTTAATTTGAACAGCTTTCTAACATGAAGCACCAACCTGCTTCTGAAGGGAGGCAAACCTCCTGCAAGGACTACAGCAACCCAGTTTCTCCTCCAGCCCTCCCCTTCCGGCCCTCTCTATTCTGCTCTTAGCAGGAAGTGGAGTGGACAGGCAGGGCCACTTCTGAGGTTGAGAAAACAACATTGCACACTTTCTTAGCTAAGAACACTCCGCTTAGCTACCCCAACAATTTGGCAGCTATGTCCAGTTGCTGCTTGCTGCACGCAATCATGTCCATAATAAAGTCTGCACAGTGCACAAGCCAGTGCTGAACCACTGTTCCCAGGGGAAGGATGGGTCAGGTTCCCATGAGCCTCTGGGCACCACACTCTCACCAGCAGATCAACCAAAACATAACTTTCTGTGCACTGTGCTTCTGCTTAAAGGCATCCTGCTTCATACCAAATGTTGATCCACCAGCACTGGATTCTCGCCAGTGGCACTGTGAGTCACGCCACAGTAAAGACTCTAACTTCAGGCACACTCAGAAGAGCCCCTCAGCACCATCCATGGGGGTCATCTTAAACAGCAGAATCAACAACAGAAGCGCCAGACACATACCATGAAACAACGCTTGCTCGCAGTATGAGAGCTGAAATATCAAAAAAAGTAAAGTGTCACCTTGTTTGACCTCAGCAGAAGATGGCTGTGTCAGATGAATCCAAGTTTTCACTGCTCTGGAACACGGCAAAGGACAGAGGAAGACCACAAGTATTGTCTTGGAGGTTATAAATAAATGCCAGAGAGTAGTCAAACTCACAAACATGGAGTCAGAGAATAATGAGGACCAATGGCATTTTGTGGTGACCTTGGGTCATTAAAATCAAAGCAATCAAGTCTTCAGCACCAAGAACATCTATGTCTCACTGCCTATCCTTTTCTGCATTCTGCGGTCACTCTTGGTCAGAGCCACCCAGATTCAACTTCTGTGAGGGGAGAGGTTCAGGACAACGCTGGGCAGCTGCCCGTTAACAGTTCCCAGCCTCGGTCTAAGCATCTGGGAAACACGGTCAGAACAGCACCTCCTCCAGGCCATTGTGAGGATTTGCTGAGATGCTTCAGTTGGTCCACAGCACACAAGTGTCTGGGCAAAAGGGAACTGGAACAAGTCACTTCCAACAGTCCTGCGCTAGGCAGGGGACATTAGAAGCACCCATCACTGTCCCAGCTGGACTTTGGTGCTCCTGAGACCCATCCTGCTGGGTCCTCCATCCTTTCTGAGGGAGTTCCTGTACCCCTTTGTGCTCCCAATTGAGGGTCCCCAACTAAGATGGCTGCATTAGAGGAGGTGAAAGCAGCTCACTTTCCAGCTAAGGGAAGGCACTGTCAACCCTGGGGGTCAGGGAGCCAAGTGGGAGCACCACGGGGACAGAGAGGTGAGAATGAGGTAGCAAAGAGGATACTCAGCCTCTCACTGGAAACTTCTGCATAAACTTTGAGTGTTTCAGGCCTTAGTTACTGGCCACAGTTTCTTATTTAAAAAGTTAAACTCAAGCCAGGTGTGGTGGCATAGGCCTGTTTCCCCAGCACAGTGGCAGGCTGAGGCAGGAGAATTGCAAGTTTGACCCCATCTGGGTAACTCAGTGAGACCCTGTCTTACAACAGAAGTTTTCTGAAGAGCTAGGGATGTAGCTCACTGGCAGTGCTTGCCTAGCATGCACAAGACCCTGGGTTCCACCTCAAGCATCACTAAAAAAAGATGTTAAAACTCATACTGTGACTGACTATGAGAACATTCAGAATTCCATAAAATGCACAGCTGCCTTGGAATTTCTGCTGCTGGCCAGCATCTTCCTGCCATGTCCACTGCCCCTTGTATTTCCCTTCCACCAGATAAACACCAGCGCATGAGGCAGCCTCTTCTTGCTGCTGGCAACCTGCCTGTCACTATCCTCAAGCACAGAGCGAGGTGGCTAGGGAAGTGGTCAGCACACACCTGCTCCACACAGCCAAACAAGGAGGCCCTCCCTGGCCTCCCCTCTAATCCACTTCAAGTTACAACATTCCCCTGCTCCAGGCCAGGCCAGATGCTGGGGTTCCAGAGATCACAGGGTATCAGTTCTTTCCCCTGAGAAGCTCTCAGTCCAGTGGAGGACATGGAGTTCGATGCAAGTAATTTAAAGGTGTCCGGAAAGGGTGGTGACACCAGTGCATGGGCAGCTACAAAGCTGAGACAGAGACTCCTCTCAGTCTGGGAGAAATCTCCTAGAGGAAGGGAAGCAGCAGGAAGCAGGGGACAGTCCTGCCCTGCTCATCAGGACTTCCCTAGTGCCATGCAAGACCTGGCAAAATGCACCTGTCTTCACTGACCTCAGCATAAATTGTGAATGTACATGTATATAGAGAAAGACCCTCCTCTGGACAGAAATGTGCAGATACGTGTCTGTATAAAGAGTTTGATATTTGTGTGTTTGTATGTGTACACATGCATGCAGGGTGTGCAATCAAAAAATATAGTGAATACCTACTTTTATTTTATTATTTTTTTTACAATAAAAGACACATTGTTACTAATCCCTCTCAAGTACTTTGCCTGGCTTTGTTCTTGCCACTTTCTGAGGTAGTTCTGGAAGTATTTTCATGAATGTCATTAGTTATGCTGTTGTGGTTTCCTCAGTGTCTTGAACTGACTCAAAATGCTTACCCTTCGTGGTCATTTAGAGGACAAAGAGCCAAAGGTCACATGGCACCAAATCCAGTAAATAAAGTGGATGAGGACACCACAGTGCTTTAACGAGGCAGCCTTTCCATTAGAAGGTACTCGGCAGCAGCAGCTTTCACTGTATTTTTTATCACACCTCCAAACACACTCATTGGCCACATTTACTGAATACCTATCCTGGGGCTGGGGATTTAGCTCAGCGGCATAAGTGCCTGCCTTGTAAGCATGCAGTCATGAGTTCGATCCCCAATATTGATTTACAATCAAACTCATGCGGTCATGAGTTCGATCCCCAGTATTGATTCACAAAAAAAAAAGACTGAATACCTATCCTATGTTATGAGCAGGAGAGAGGTGGGCCCTAATGGAATGTATAGTGAGGAGGGAGTATTTTGAGGAAGATTCGTGACAATGTGCTTTTCACTGTAATAAATTTAACTCCAACATTCATAGTATATTTTGGCCATCCCTTGTCCATAGGCTTGTGGGCTGATTCTAAGCAAGCCCAGTCTAAACACAAAGGTTGCGTGCACAGCAAAGGTTGCGTGCACAGCATGAGCAGAAGTTGAATCCAGGCCCCAGTGTTGACAAGAACCATGATCAGCACGGGGTTGCTGCGGAACGAGGGACCAGGGGAAGCAAAGCTGGAGGAAGGAGGAGACTCTGAGAAGATCGGGGTTGGGGCCTCAGGCCTCTGTGCCAGCCATGGCCCTACAACCTGGTTCCTCTACTGCTGTGCTGCGGGCTCTGCTTTTCTCTGACTCCCACTGAAAGATGAATGAAAACAAGCAGCTGACCCAGCTCGTGTCCCAGGAGTCCGTCAGAGAGCTCACTGAACCATCCCTGAAACAGCAGAAGTGCACACTTCATCCTGGGGAATTTCTGGTTAGTGTTTACAAGGGAGCAAACCTCTAACACAGCCCTTGTGGGGAAAGGGGAGCGGGGGTCTTTTGTGTGACACCACAGATCACAAAAACAGGCTGAACCCTGGCACACACCAGTGGGGAATGGAGCACAGACACCGTGTCAGGATGGGAGAAAAACTGAATGAGGAGAGAGAAGGAAGGGAACAGGGTCAGGGACAGGGCCCTGGAGCACCACCACCACCAGCCCCGGCCCCCATGTACCTCTGAGCTGTCAGATCCGTAGAGACACCAGCAGCATCACCGTGGAGGGAGGAGGTAGCTATGGGTGGGTTTCCCACATCCGTGGGGGCACGTGGCAGGATGACATCATCTGTTACAGGTGAGCTGAGAAGAGAAAAAAACCCTCAAAGTTCAAAAATGTTCCTAGAAGCTGCAAATGCATCTTAACAGCACATCTTATCAGCTCTCAGCAGGACCTGTTTCTCTTTCTGTGATGGAAGCATCTATGCTGTTCACAGGAGGGTCCACAGAGGACGCTGGTCCAGGAGAAGCCTGACATGGACCCATGACAAGTTAAGTATAGAAACCAGAAGAGTTTAGGAACCTTTACAGTAATTTGAGAGCATGTCTGTTGAATCTAAAAACAAAAGGTCACAGCTTGTGTTTTGTAGGTCTTTGATGCTTCTCAATCAGGGAGACCAGCCAGGTATGGTAGCACCTGCCTGTAATCCCAGCACTCGGGAGGCTGAAGCAGGAGGATCGTTGTGAGTTTGTGGCCAGCCTTGGCTACAAAGTGAGTTCAAGACCAGCCTGAACTACATAGCAAGACCCTGTCTCAAAAAAAAAAAAAAAAAAAATCAGGGACACCAGCAGTCTCAGGAGACATTTTTGGCTGTCATAGCTGGGGCTGGGGGATGCTACTGGCATCTACAGGGCAGAGGCCAAGGCTGCTGCTAACATCCTACAGTACCTATGACAGTCCCCTGTGGCAAATGATTATTTGCCCCAGATGTCAATAGTGTTGGATTGAGTCTTTGAATTGGGAAGCCTGATTTTTTAAAATTCTTTATATGTTCTAGATAGAAGTTCTTTGTTTGAGGGATAGTTGGCTAAATTTTTTTCCTGCTCTGTGGGTTTTCTTTTCACTCTGTTAGTGATTTCTTTTGATGTGCAAAAACTTTTTTAAAAGATGAGATTCCAGTTGTTGATCCTTTGAAGTACTTCCCATGCAGTTTGGTTTTTGTTCATGAACTCTCTGCCGTCCCCTGTGGTTTCAAGGTTTCCACCTACTTTCTCTTCCAATAGATTTAGTGTTTCTGTTTTAATATTTAGATCCTTGATCCATGCTGACTTTAGTTTACTGCCTGGTGATAGACATGGGTCTTGTTTTAGTCTTCAGCATATGGAAAGCCAGTTTTTGCAGCACCATTTATTAAAGAGACTATCTCTTTCAGTGAACATGTTTGGCCCCTTTGTTTAAAGATAAGGTGGTTGAGCTCCACTGATCCTCAGGTCTGTTTGTTTTTCACCAGTACTCTGCTGATTTTATCACAGTAGCTTTGTAGTATAATTTCAAACCAGGCATTGTGCTGCCTCCTGCCTTGTCTTTGTTGCTGAAGATTGCCTTTGCCATTCTAGATCTCTTTTGTTTCCAAATTAATTTTAGGAATGTTTTCTCTAGATCTATGAGGTAAGCTAATGAAATTTTGATTGGGATTGCATTAAATCTGTATAACAATTTTGGGAGTATGGCCATTTTCACAATGCTGGTTCTTCCTACTCATGAGCAAGGGATATCTTTCCATTTTCTGATATCCTCTTCCATCTCTTTCTTCAGACTATTATAACTTTCAGTGTATAGATCTTTTGCTCCCTTTGTTAGACTGATTCCTAAGTATTTCATTTTTTTTTCTAGATGTTGTTTCCCTAAGACCCAATCCAAAAATGGGCATCTGAGGTGACTGCCTACTTCTCAGATGAAGAAATACAAATGGCAAATAAATACATGAAAAAATTTACACCATTACTGGTCACTGAGAAATGCAAATAAAAAAACAATGAGAGTCCGTCTCACCCCAAAAAGAATGATTATCATCAAGAAATCAACCAGTATCAAATGCTGGCAGGACCTCAAGAAAAAAGGAATCCTTCTCCACTCTTGGTGGGAGTGTAGACTGCTACAACCACTGTGGAAATCAGTATGGAGATTCCTCAAAAAACTAGGATTAGAGGTTCCATTCAACCTAGCTATTCCCCTTCTCGGTATTTTCCCAGAAGAATTAAAGGCACCATACTATAGTGACATATGTGCACCCATGTTTATAACAGCACAATTTGTGATCGTTAAATCTTGGGAACAATCCAAATGTCCATCAAGCAAGGAACAGATAAAAAAGATGTGGTATTTCTATAAAGTGGAGTACTACTCAGCTATAAAGAATGATTAATTCAAGGCTTTTATAGGTAAAGGGATGCAACTAGAGACCATACTCATAAGTAAAATAAATCAGTCTCACATGTGTGAACATTGTATTGTCTCCCTAGTATAAAAAACTGAAACAATAAGACCCAAAACTTATAATAGACATAGTGAAAGGGAAAGAAACTGCTCAAAAGGAAAGAACAATTAGAACAGGGAAAAAAGAAAAGAAGGAAAGGAAAACTATACATATTATATATATATATATATATATATATATATATATATATATATGACACATATGATAGCTAATGTAATTATACTTCTAATTTTCATTAATTCATTGAAAAGAAGTTTATGCTTATATTATTTGATCAACTTTGCATGCATATATTTTGTAATCTGAGCAGCTAAATTGAAGATAACAATATGTAATATATTAACCACTGTTAATTTCCTATTATCTTGTTTTGAAACTCTGTATTGATTTTATGGGTTTTTTTTCTCTCCTTAAAATAAAAAAAAATATGGTTGGCATCAAGAAAGCCTGGACTCAAGTTTTGTCTCATTTTCCTAGTAATTTATCTAATTGCGTTTTCAAAAGTTTTAAAATTCAACAACTTAGAACTGAATGAAAAAACCCAGAAAACCTGTCCTGGAAAATTCCCAAGGGCAGGGAGTTTCCAAAAGCACCAAGACCCAGGCACAACTTTCTTTCTGATGGGCACTGTGGCAACTCTGCTTGTAGCCATAAGTAATGAGACCGTGATCTTCATTCCTAAGCCTCTGCAGTTATTGAATGCTTGTTCTATATTATGAGCAAGAGAGAAGTGGGTCCTCATGGAGCCTGTAGTCTCAGGAAAAAGGCAGATATTTTTTAAAGGCTTATTTTTTTTATAATAATGGTAATAACTGCTAAGACAGTCAAGACAGCATACATGAAGAGTTCCTGGCCCAGAGTCAGGTCAAAGAAAACTTCCTTGTGAGTGGTGAGTAAGCAGAGGTTAACTGGGCAGGTCTGGGATGGCAAGTGTTTAATGATGCTTACTGTGTACAAGGATATCTTCTAAGCATATTTCTACATGCAGCGCCATATTTGGTCCTCAAACAATCCCATGAAATGGGAGCTATTATCATCCTCACTTATTAGCTAAGGTACAGAGAAGCACTGTACAGCTGCTAAGTGGCAGAAGGAAGACACAAACCCAAGCCCAACTCCAGAAGTCACATTTGTCATCTCTAGGAGCCATAGTGTGTTTGAAAGCCACGATCAGGAAGGAGTTTATGGAAGAGCATCAAAGGTCAGTGTAAATACAGTGTAGATAAAGAAGAGAGAACTACAAAGAGCAGTGGTGGACAGAAGCCAGATCATAGGATCAGGTGGAGGAACTAGGTCTTGGTTCTAAGCCAAGGATAAGCCCAAAGCTTCTATCAAATATTTAGCCACAAAGCACTGCAGCTTGGCATCAAGATGAATGCAAATGGGAATGTCCAGGGTAATTTCCCAAAACTGCACTCTAAATAGGGCTGAAATAGCCCAGACTGGGGCCCACACACCTCTACTGATTCCCCATGGTTCCCACCTTATTCTCAGTCCCATAGGTTCAGATCTGGAACTCTGCAGCCACAATCAAGCAGTCAGACAATGGTGCAAGAACAAGTGAAGGGAAAAGCCAGCCTTGGAGGAGAAAAGAGGGCAAGGACTCTGGATGCCTTCAATGGATTGCAATTTGGAGAATTCTGAACTTGGACAAAATTAACTTTCCAACATCAGAAAGTCAGAGTAGAAAAGCAACCCAGGAATTTTGGCAAAATAATCTGAAAGACAGAGAAGACTTTATTTCTTCTGACATAGCCCTGAATTTCCAGAAGTTTCTTTTAAGGAGATAATAAAAAATGGGAGTAAGCAAAATGCCCAACAGCAGAGGACAGCTAGCCAAATAAGATGCAGCCATAGAACAGAATCATCTTCAACAATTATCAACAAAGAAGGTAAAGCTGTACACATCTAGATGGAAATGTGCTCATTATTAGTTGAAAATGGGGTAAAACTATTGGCGGCACGCTCAGATTCCTTGTCTGTGTAGACCACTGTATGTTTCTATAAATACACAGATGCAGAAAGCAGGGAACAGACTGAATGAGCCAACAAGCAATGCCAGAAATATACAAAAGTGTTAAGAGGAACTATCTTTCAGTAGTAAAATCATCAGTGTTTTTCTTGTTCATAAACTCTCTCTCTCTTTTCCAGTTCTATCCTGAGTACAAACTGCCTTTATAATCACAGTAAGTAAAAAAAAAAAAAAAAAAAAACGAGAAAAGTTTAAAGGTCAGAAACAACTTCAATTCTCAACTCAGTGAAAGCCTTACAAGGTAGAGACAACCAACATAACAGTGTCTTTCCCTCCTTCTGTACTTAAGTTTTCCTGTGATGACTGGATTCGCCAGGCTCATTTGAAGACAGAAACATACCCACAATTCAATTACTAGGCATCGCTCAGGAAAACGAAGGTTCCAATAGGGAAGTTTCAGAAGACAAGTGCTTGCCAGCATATTCTGTGGTGCAGAACTATTTTTCAAAGCATATTGGACACTTTCCTTATTTTTCTGAATGGGGACTCATACATAATTAAATAGTTTCTCAATGACATTTGATTGGAATCCTAACCAATTGTGATATAAGTGAAGAAGTATGCTACAGTACTGAAAAACTACTGAATACACAGTCAAAAGGGCTGGATTCCAACGTAGCCCCACCTTGGGATCTCAGCCAGGTGACTTCTCTGAACTTTAGCTTTTCCATCCATAAAAGAGAAGGCGCCAAGCTACACGATCACCAGGGACTCTTATTCAGCCCTGTCCCTCACGCTCAGGCCAAACCTTGTGCTTACCAACTCAGCTCCTTATTCTTGCTGATATGCCTTCCACGTCTGCTTCTGCTATACCACAGACTAAGAAAACTGTGTCCATCAAGAACTAATAAGCTTTGAATAAAGTTCTATCAACTTCCCATACAAAATTTTAAAATATACATGTATGTTTGTACATAAATACACAAGGAGTTGAACTAGAGGGGATTAGTAAGTATGTATAGCATTTAACTACATCATATTCACACTGAACCATCAGTTCCAGGAGTTTTCGTCTTATTTTCTAGAGATCCTATTATGTTTCAGATGCCTAAGGATGGGAGAGAACTGACTGTGGGGAAGATGGAGGGACTCCAAAAACAGATCTTCTCAGACCAACTGTCAGAGGCTATAAAAGGCATTTAAATTCTATTACTGATGGTGCAGGGCTAGAGTGACCAACATTATTCAGAGGGAAAAAATATCAGTCAGAGATTTCAACCCCAGCTGCTGCCACCAGCTGCCAGACCAGCCCACTATAAACTTGGTCAGGACAGCAAAGGGTTGATTTGCCACTGGAATGTCAGAGAGAGAAGCTTGTATTAACAAGTGCTTCTGCACACAGCCATGAGTCATTGCTACAGAAACCCAGGCAGAGAGGCCTCCGGTTCAGAAAGAAAGACATCTGAGTTCCAGTCCAGAAGGCAACACCTTTGGTTCTTCACATACGATAGATGCCTGAGCAAGCATGCAGGTGCCAGCATGAATTACACAGGACCACATTCCCCAGGCATGATAGGATGTGGTGAGCAAAGCAAGCTCAATCAAGGTCTAAAGGAAGACAGTGACGGGTGATGTCTCGAGAGCCCATGAGGGTTACCACAACAAGATCCCAGGGAATGCATGAGTTACAAACAACAGCCACTTATTTCTCTGGAAGCTGAGATACCTAACATAAGATGCCAGCAGATTTGGGTCTTGTAAGGGTACAGATGCCACCTTCTCACTAGTCCCCACAAGATGGAAGGGACCAGAGAGCTTTTTTTAGGCATTGATCTTGTATCCAATAGTTCCCACTCTGTGCTTAATCACATTCCAAAGCTCTCACCTCCTAATACCATCATTTTGGGGGTTAGGGTTTCAACATATAAATTTGTAGGGGACACAAACATTCAGACCATAAACAGGTGGTAACAGGAACTAACTGCCATAGAAACACAGGTTTCTTCGAGGCCAGAGCAATGCAGGAGTTTCTGTGACTAGCTGAAGCAAATGAAGAGCTTTAATAGGCTGAGCCTGCAAAGAGCTTTCCAGGAAAATTTTTCTCAGGCTGAGGGTACAGCTCTGAGTGTGCCTAGCATGCAAGAGGTGCTAGGTTCCATTCCCAGAACCACAGACAAAGCAAGCTTCTCTTCCCTCTCTCCCTGATGGTTTGGGTGGAAAGCCAGGAGGCTCTACTTCCTTTCCCTTCCCCTAAAAATGAGGCTTAGGGATAGAAAAGAAGAGGCAGAAGCAGCAGCTCCAGAAAGAATAATAGGAGCCAGACTGTCACCTTCAGAGAAGGGTTTCCACGCACAAAGAGTAATCAGCTGAAAAAACTGCCCTCAATGAAAAGTATCAGATAAACACAGAGTAGATACAGGACAAGTACGTAGATTACATGTGTATACACTACACACACCGTTATTTACCAGCTTTCTCTAGGAAAGGTCATGAGCCACTACAAAAGGGCTGCCACTGACCAAGTCTGGGAGTATTTGAATCTCAAAAAAATTAATAAGAAGAATAATACAGTGATGGATTTTTAACCCATTGCATTGTCATTATTTTATGAACCCATTAAATATAAATATGACCAAAGAATAAATAGAAGAAAAGGGAAAGCACCTCCTTACAGTACAGTACAAGTGGAATATGTAGGAATAATGATGAAAACAAACAAACAAAATCTCCATTTAAGAACCTTCATGGTAGAGCCAGCAGAGGATGCTGAAGCAACTGGGTGGAGACATAAAGGTCAGAGAGTGGCGTGGTCTGGAGCACCTTGTAGCAAACACTGGCTGATTACGAAGGAGAAAGCGATGAGTTCATAGGAGAAACCTGACCAAATGTTGACCAGGACACCATCCCACCACCAGGACAGTGCAGCACCCTGTTGTAGGATCCATGCCCCAAAGGGATGGCCAGAGATATCATGAGGAGACCACATGGACACAGATTGTGGGGCTCCTTTCAGACTGAAAGCACCATCCTCTGTAAGAGTCATGAAAAGTTGGGGGAGAGTAAAGAACCTCTCAGTTTGAAAGACAGTCTGCAGATGGATACAGCTTGCTGTACATGATTTAAGACCATCTGTGTCTGATGGGAAAAGGGACAGAGTTGGTGAACTGAACAAAAGCTGAGGACTGACATGCAGCTTCCCAACTGGATGGGTTGTTGAGCTGCACCTCAGGGTACCCTTGAACCTGGGGAAATGCGTGGGGAAATGCACGTTGGAGTTATGGAATTTTTATGTTTTGTTTGGAGGGGGCAGCTTCCCGTCTGCAACTTGTTCTCAAATGATTCAGAAAGAGCAATAATGGTGGATATATATCACACACATAAACAGGGGATAAATGACCCCAGCACATGAAAAAATGTCATAACTTGATAACCATATTTCAAAGGGAATATGAGTGTCCTTTGCAATATTCTTTTTTTTTTTGCAATATTTTTAATACAGAAAACTGGCATTGTGCGCAGCAGCAAATAACCTTGCTATGCAAAGACCTAAAAGCTTGCGAGCAAACCACAGAGCCTTTGGAGCTCAGGCTGGTTCTGGAGGACAGTGTGGCCTGTGGCTAGAGCAGCACTAGAGACCTGCAGTGGATAGCTGGGCCAAGGCCAGCCTGAAGAGGCCTCAGAACCTCAGAAGCTTAGACCAGAAATCTGTAGACCCGGTGGAGATGGGCAGCACTGCAGACCCATTAACCAAGTGGCCTAATGCTCAGAATCTAATGCTTCTGTCACCATGGAGAAAAACTGGCGGGTTCACAGAACAGGTGAAAGAACCATGGTAGAAACTTAGAGAAGTTCCGGAGCAGGGAAAAGCCTGAAGGACTCAGACTACTGCAGAAGAGAAGTTTAGTCTTGAGAGCTTTGTGATGTCCATGGGGGATGGAGGGAAGGGTTATGGAAGTAATGAGAGAAATTTTGGTTGAACTGAACATCTAATGGGTTGGAAAGCCGTGCTATTAACTGCATGTCTCACACATAGAGCCACAGACTTCCTGAATCATCATTTACTTATCTTTAATGAGAAATGATCTACTTATTTTCAAAGGAAGACTATGTTCAATTTAAATAAATTTACATAACTCTGAGAAAGAACATCAATGAATCCCTTGGCTTTGAGATGCACCCTGCTTCTTGTCCTTTTTCTGTTGCAAACTGATATATAGTTTTTTGTTTGTTTTTGTTTTTTGTTTTAGCCACGATCTCACTACATTGCCCAGGTTGGCCTTGAACTCTTGGCTTCAGGTAATTCTGCCACAGTCTCCTGAGCACCTGGAACTATGGGTATGTATCACCCACTACACTTAGCTGATGTGTAACACTTATAATGATCATGTAGCCCCACACTCTGGAAAGCCAGTGTAGTTCATGATGTCACACTGACAGAGAGCCCCACATGGCTCACATATGTTGGCTCTTCCTCTTTTTTTCTTCTTAGAAAGCCTGTCATAAATCAGTCAAAGGGAATTGTGAGATCCCAAATCTTCATGCACTGTTGGCAGTTTCTGAGCAGAGTGTGACCCAGCTGGTGAAGGCTGAAATCAGAGCACGGGCACACTCAAACACGGGGCACACACATGTGCAGTATCCTTTTCAGAGCCCCCCAGGGCACACTACTCTAAAGCCTTCCTCCCTTGGGTGTTGAGCAGACAGACTCCAGCTCTGCTCCACTCCTGCAGGTGTGTTCACCTTGTGTGAGAGCCAAGCTGTGCTGTTTTTCATCCCAATGGAAAACAACCCACCTCTAGATTGAGGAGATGAAGTGGGACAAGTGTGCCCTGGCATCCCAGTAGGCCAGGTACAGGTGCAAGGCCAGGTAGATAAGATCAACTCTCCCAGGAACAGACCCTGAGAATCAAGGGACTTGACTAAGGAATAAGCATGCTGGTTTTATTGCTGATAATATTTTAATATATATAAACTATTATAACAAGTTTGAATAATCACGGTAGGGGGTGTAGCTCTGTGGCAGAGTGTTTGCCTAGCATTTGCCTAGCATGCACAGGGCCCTGGGTTCAATCCCCAGGCAAAAAGTTTGAATAACTATAATAAAAGCATTAACCATAGCAATAATCATAAAAACAGCAAACACAACGTGCTTATTTTTGCCAAACGTGTGTAGAGCACTTTCCATCCCCTCTCACACAGTCCTTCCCTCTGGAAAGGGTAAAGACCAGGATTAGGATTTGGACCCAAGTCCAGGGGCACAGAAGCCAGGAAATCCCAGAACAAGCTCCAGACCTGGCTTGAGCTAGGGAACAGGAAAGCATCTCCCACAGGACTATGGGGAAAGCAACATGGAAGTGATCCTGGAGCTGTCAGGAGGACAGAATCATACTTTCCAATTCCAGATAAGAAGCCCAACAACTTAAAAAAATAAAAAATAAAAAGAAACTCCAACAACTTAAAATATTTATGCTCTGTTCAAAAAAAGTAGTACTTAAATTTGTACAATAGTTAGAACTTCATCAAATGCTGTCTCTTGTGGTTCTCCAGGATCTCTGTGAAGACGAAGTATTTTATACAAGACAGAAACTCAAGAATTAAGAAGCACCTGGCAAGAACCCAGGCTTCCACCACTGACGCTGCCCTTCAGGAGCCCATGCTGTCACCCTGAGATGTTCCCCAAAGAAAAGTGCACTACCGTCCTATCCAGAGCCCACTGCATAAGGCGGAAGAAGCTCAGAGAGCAGGGGAGTTCTCTGCGGGGCAGGAAGAAGAGGTAAGGGCAGCAGGGAACTAGTGACCTCTGCAACAGGGGAGGAAGCCTGTGCATTCTCTTCTGAATCCCCTGCCCAGAGTCAAGACAGGCAAAGAAAGGTTTATGGGAATGAATGAATGAATGAATGAATGAACAAATAAATGAATGAATGAAGTACAGCCCCAAGAAGCCAAAGAAGTTGATATAATCCAATATTTTACAGATATCTCAAATTAAATACTCGCCCATTTCAACTATGAGCTGGGATTTTCAAATTTTGGAGCCAATTTATTTAAGGTCTTCAATCTTTTTGAATACTCCTGAGAATCCCTGGGCCTCACTACTGGCTTTCTGTACATAAAGAAACAAGATGCTACTCTCTGCCTTGAGAAACAAGATGGCAAGTGACAGAGGCCAAGACTGCCCGAGCCAGAACACCCTCCAGCAACACCGAGCTGTGCTGCACTGAGGCAGGTCTGCTGGCAGCCTCAGCTTCCCCATTCGTCAGGAGGCAACGGCTGGCCCTGCCTGGAAAGAGAATGCAAGAATTCAAAAGACCAGTTGTGCGAATGTCCCCCACTCACAGGAAGCACTCCAGAGAACAAATCGTGATCCATACAAACACAGCAGGATGCTGTTTGCAAACATAAAAATCCCCGACATGTCTTCCTAAGTGCATGTGCCCCACTCTCTCACTCTGCCCACCACCTGTGCATTCTCCTTCTCCCACGCCAGGCTCCATGTGAACGTCAGCAGTGTGGATTAGGAATGAATCAGAACCAGGGGTTTAGCTCAACGGCCTAAGTGCCTGCTTGGCAAACACAAGGTCATGAGTTCAATCCCTGGTACCAAAAAAAAAAAAAAAAAGGAATGAATCAGAGCAGGGCATGGTGGTGCACCCCTAAAATACCAGCTACAGAGAAAGCTGAGCTGGGAGGATCACAAACACAAGACCAGCCTTAGCCAGACCTTGACTGAAAGTATTTTTTAAAAGGGGGATGAAAGGGTAACTCAGCAGTAGAATGCTTGTATGAGGCCCTAGGTTCAACCCCACTGCCACCAAGAAAAAAAAAAAAAGAGAGAGACCTGTAACCCTAGCACACTGGGAGCTACAGCAGGAGAATCACAAATCCAAGCCAAACCGGAAATCCAAGACGAACCTAGCAACTTAGCAAGATCCTGTCTCAAAATAAAAAATAAAACAAAGGCTGGGGAAGTAGTTTAGTATGAAGGCCCTGAGTTCCACCCCCAGTATTGAAAAAAAAAAAAAAAAAAAGAATACAGGTGATAGCAAGTGAAGGGAACCAATCAGCACTTAGTATGTGCCAGAGACAGTAGGGGCTCTGTGTCAGCAACTTGAGCAAGGTGACAGCACTTCACCAAGAGAACAGTGCCTCTAGGTTAGGGCTTGAATAGAATTTCTCCTCTAAAACTTATGCTGTAATGAGTTATTAAAAGATAGTATCTATAAGAGGTAATTATTACTCTGCCCTCATGAATGGATTAATCCATTCATTCAGTTAATGTATTAATGCAGTATTTTGAGACTGGCCAGATATAAAAGCCAGTCCGCTTCTCACGTGATCCCTGTCTTTCAACACATGATGCCATGTGATGCCTGGGGACTCGGCCAGCAAGAAGGTCATCACCAGATGCAGCCCCTCTACCTTGGATAAGAAGTATAAGTCAAAATCAACCTCTTCCTCGTAACTTACCCAGCTATGGTAAGGTAATATTAGCAACAGGAAATGGACTCATATCCTTCTGCCCCACACTGGGCTGAGCTCCATCCTGTCTGTTCTGATCCCAGATCTCAGACTGATAGGACCTGATAGCCCCAGAACAATCTCTCCCAGTGATGTACAATGCACTGAGAGTGAGGTCCACGGCTGGCAAGCAGAGCTGCCTCCCCCTGGAAAGGTGTGGGCAGCCAGCCATGGCCCTGGTGATGGCACTAACCATAGGAAAATTCTTCCCACCCAGGGCTCCAGGCACTTCCTCTAGCAAATGAGGGTTGGCTTCTTTGGTCTCTAGGGTGCCTCCCAGCCCCCAAATTTAAGTGATCTTCTGAAACCACAGACTTCTAAAGGCAGAGCCCTCCTGGACTGGCTAAAGGACAGCTTGGAGTAGGCAGTACTCATCCTGGCTCAGTCCCTTGAAATCAGATTATTGCTGTTACCACACCATGAGGACTGAGTTTTATGACAAGGTCAGAGGAGAGGAAGCTATTCTAGGAGAAAATGGAAGGAAGCCTTCAACCACTGTGCTCCAGAAACGAAAAAATAAACCTGTCTAAGTGCTGGAAAAAGTTGGGTGTTCAGGTGAGTAACAATGGATTTGTGCCCCTGATCAAAGCAGCAAGAAGCCAAGGGACACTGATGACTGAATGGACCAGGCCTTCAGCTCAAGATCCTAGCTGAGATGCCCACTTCTCCTTAATACTTCAAATCTTCAGGCATATGTCTCCCCAGAACACTGGGCTTAGAAATCAGACCAAGGAGGTCATAGGCAGAGGTGGGCATGGACAGCAGGTATAGTACACAGATCCAGACTCAGGACACAGGTCTCAGCCTCAGTCTAGCTCTTCTACTCACTGGTCATTCATAACCCAGGCAAATTCATTAAACTGTCTAAGCCTTAGTTTCTGAATGCAAAATGAGGGTTAAAATGCATTACTCGAACACTTGTTGAAAGAGATACAAGCAAAGAATGAGAAAAATTCATAGAAACACCTTACTCTAAGAAGCCCAAGGGTAGGAGAAAATGGCATCCTGGCAATACGAAGAGAAAGGGGAAGGATGCTTAGTAAACAGTAGGCATTGGGTAAATACTGTGCCACTACATGGAAAGCAGCATTAATAGAATGAAATGAATAGCTGCAGATCTGTCTACTTACAACTTCACTCAGGCCAGCATGAACACAGTCCTTGAACTTTCCCAAGCTGAGAACAGGCATACAAGCAACAAGGTGTTACCTTGGAAGATGTATTTATACAGACGAGGCAAAATTTTACATATATACCTATATATATCATGCTCAGTATATTATCAGGGTCACAATTTTCCCTAATTCCAAAACCTCGCAAGCAGCTAAATTACCTCCATATGTTCTCCCCACAGTGCACTGAGGCTTAGACCTTGAACTAGGAGAAAGTCAGCACAGTCTTGAGCCCTGAGGATGCAGACAGCAATGAGGAAGGATCTCATCAAGAGACCCTAGCACACGGCACAACCGAGAAGCTGTAAGGAGCCTTAGTACCCAGATTCTAGGGCCAGGTAAGTGGCTGGGTTACAGGCAGTTCCGTGGAGGTTCAAGAGGTAACACATGGCCTTTCTCTGCTATGGTAAAGCAAGGAGCTGGGCAGCAGGAAGCCGAAGGATGAGGCAGGGGGAGTCAGGCATAGCTGTGTACATCTGTAATCTCTGCACTCAGGAGTCTGAGGCCAGAGGATCACTGCAAACTGGAAGCCAGCCCGGGCTACAAAGTGAGTTCAAGGCCAGCCTGAACTGCATCATGAAACCTCATTTCAAACAGACAAATAAAAAAGAGGTGGGATCTCCCTGGCCAAGAAGAGGAGGAAGGGAAAGGATGCTACTTAGGGTTACTTCTTACCATTCCTTCTCAATGTAGAATGTGTCTCTACCTGGAAACGGTAGACACACGGTCAGGATATGAAACCAACCCTCATGCCTCAAGGGGTTTAAGGTTAAGAATGCTGGCCAGCGGGGCTAGACTCTAAGTGATGCAAGCCTGAGACAGCTCCAGGAACAGGGAGGTCCACGCATGGACACACCCACAAAACGAGAGGAATTAATGGAACTACAAACAGCCAAGAAGATGAGCCAATGGAACAACTGCTTTTTCTTTCTATTTCTTCCCATATTTGCTCCATGGGTAGAACTGACCTGAGGGCCGTATTTTTTAATGTTGTTTTCTAGAGAAAGTATAAATGAACCATTGGAAGGGAGGGTGGTAAAGCAAGGGAGAATGAACAAAATGGGAATGAGCTGACCAGTTCAGCAATAGCAGCATCTAGAAGCAGCTGCTAAACAAAGGAGAACTCCACTGACTAGTACTTGTCTCCTCGTTTACACTGAACAATACTATTAATACAAATAGGCTACAGGAGGTATTGGACAGTCTAGCTCCACTAAATGGCTTTATTTAAAATGAGGTGAAAACTGTTAACACAGCTGGGGCCGGGAATTTAGCTCCGCGGCATAAGCACCTGCCTTACAAGCGCACAGTTGTGAGTTTGATCCCCGGTACCAAAAAAAATTTTTTTAAACAAAAAAATATTAACACAACTGACTTCTGATTTGCACAGTGCTTTCCAGTTTACCAAGCACTGTCATGAACATGATCTTACTGGCCTCTACGGTTCGGTGAGCCAGTGGGAGCAGGAAAAATATCCTCAATGGGAACGAAGAGTGACTCAGAGATGGTTCATGACTTGTTTGGGGTCACACAGCTGGTAAGGGGTGGGGCAGAGCCCTTAAGAGAAAATCTTTGTCTCTAAATACTGAACCTTCTCTAAATTGCCCCTCCCCACCCCAGGGGAAATATATCTTGTGAATTTTCACTTAACAGAAAGGCCTGAATACATTTGCTAAGTCACAGGCTGAAACTCTGTAACACTGTAGAGCAGGGAGGTAGAGAAATGAAATCTCCATTACAGTCCTCAGTCCACAGTCCCTGGAGAATTTCAGTTGCCCACTGCTCTATTTTTAGAGACCCTGCCTTGCAAATTTTTCTTTCCCCAGGTCTTTTTTTCTCACGCTTGTCCTTTCTCTTAAATGATTTCAAAATCTTTGGGATGTTTTGTCATCACAGGGAGTTGCTGTGGAAATGATTAGTGAAGTTATAAATCGAAGGTTGTAACCTCAGTGAGAGAGAGGCAGAAAGGATTCAGCCAAGAAGATGAATCCTACAGACCCTGGTTACAACAGGAGAGACCAGGAGACCCAGCTCTGCAGCCTTCTTTCTTAGACGTGCTCCTCTTGCCAGCATTTGTCAATGACTATTACCAAACCACCTCCTGTTTATCCATGCAAAGATGCAAAAATCTGCCAAACACAGATCGCAATTACTCAAGGACCATCTGCTTTTGGCTGTGGAAGTAAGTCCCAGGAGTGCAGATACAGGCAATCTCCACTTCATTCTTTGCTTAACCTCACTCATCCAGACCTGCAGCCTGGAGCCTAGCAAGCACAGAAACCCTTTTCTTCATCCTCCCAACTAGAAATTTCTCTCCCAATTCCATAGACCTTTGCAGAACCCTTGACACAGGATGCTATTTGCATTTTGGCTGAGGCAATTCCTGGTGGTGCAGGGTTGTTCCACGCATAATATCCCTGATACTACCAGAGGCCTGTAATGCACTCCCTAGTCACTGGCAAAACGATAAATGTCCTCATACATTCAACATCTCCTCCTGAGGCATTAGCACCCACCACAGTGTGCCCATATGTATATGCTCAAATACCAAACACACACACACACACACACACACACACACACTCCTGGAAGGCAGGGGCTATGTCTTACTCAATTCAACCAACCACCTACTTCCCCAGGCCCCATGTCACTGGTGAAATGATACTATGAACCAGACAGGTCCTCCTCCCTCAAGAAGTGTCTGTCTCCATAGAAGCGGCAAACAAATAACCCTGACTCGGAAGCTGAATAAAACCAAAGAGGCTGCCTGTGAGATTTAGCACAGAGAACTCCAGGATAGGCATCTGAGGTCCTAAATATTTGGAATCCCATCTTTAAGTATGTCCTTGGCCAACACCGGAGACTTTTCTTTTTTTAATTTTTTTTCCCCTAAGATTAAGTTTTATTTTGTTTGGTTGTTTTTGCTCTTATTTTGGGTTTGGTTTTTGTTGTTGCTGTTTTTTGCATAACTGGGGATTGAACCCAGGGGTAACAACTCCACCTGACCCTGAACTTCTCTGAGTCTCCCTTTTCCTATCTGTAAAACGAGACCTTGACATCTCCCTCCAGCTGAAATATTCTAAGTGGTCAAGCACTAGAAAGACAAAGGGAGGAGGTAAACAGAGGGCCAGGAGGCTGCTTCTATCTAGGTTTCACAGAGCAGTGGCATTTGACCTGCAGGTTTTCAGAACTAGTAATATAAATAACTGTAATAGGTAGCAGGCCATAGCATGGGTCCTACTCCGGGGGTCAGGCCATAATTCATAAGGAACAATGAATGATGATGCAGAATCGAGGAGGAGGCTCTCGTGGCTGAACTGACTGTAGGGTCCACATAAACCAAGGTGGCTACTGGCCTATTTCCTGCTCCAACTCTCTTTGGAGGAAAATGCCCAGGGCAGAGGAGGACCTGTGGGAAGGAGCCCCGGGGGAATCCACGCCCTTCCATTTGCTGGCCCAGCACAAGTGGCCCCATTCTCAAGAGGCCCTGCCACTTGGCCCCAGATCAGCCACGCACCCTGGGAGGTCATTCGCTGTGCAATTCACAACAACTTTTCTTCCAAGTTCCACTGACTCTCAACTCTAAAAGCATTGGTAAAGATTCAACTCTTAAATCTACATATGGATCTGAATAGATGAAAAATAAAAAATGAAACCCAGCCTGGAATCAGAGCCTCGGCCAGACATTTCCAAATAAAACAGAAATGAATTTTAAAATGCGGCCTTGATAGGGAACCAGAGATATGGGAATGGTATGAGTTCTCTGGTAATAGAAGACAGGTTTTTCCTGTGGCCAAAACCGATAGGAGACTGCCCTGGGATCCTTGATTTTCCGTGCACTGGCACAGAAAGAATTAGGCCAGTTACAGGTGCGCATACTGTACAGTGGCCACACGGGGCACCAACCAAGCCCCTTCTGCCTCCTACTCTTCCATAGGCTCCTTCTATTTCCCCTCCACATGTCTACTTCAGGTCTACTTCAGGTATTTAACAAAGCTAGAAGGTAACAACGATAATGATAACGGTGGCTAAGCCATTTTAAGAAAAGACAAACCCTGAGGACTGTAACAAGACTGCAGGAGCCGCATGCAAACAGCGAGATGCATTAGGCACGGTGAGCCTGCGCGGCGAACCACAGTACTTCCGAAGCCGCCCCGACTCCGAAACCCAGTGCCGCGGCGGGCTGCCGGCCGGAGCAGAGGACGCCAAGGGAAAGCTTGGCCGGGTCACGTGTTACCCGGAGCCCCGAAGAGCGCTCGGCTCCGCTGACGTAACTATTGGAGAATTTAAAAGTCCCAAACTCGGAGACACAATCGAGCGCAGAATTTTGTAGCTAATCCATGCGCAGCTCTGGCCACCCGAGGCGCTCCCACGAGAGCCGGGGGGTCCGCACGAGGTCGGGGGAGTCCAGGAGGGGTGGCGCAAGGCCGCCCGTGGGCGGAGATCCCAAGCCAGGCGGGGTCTCCAATCGCAGGCGGGGATCCCGGCCACTGGCGAGCACCTCGCCCTTGGTGCTGACCCCGCGCCCATCCACCCGCGGTACAAGTCTAGGAGACAGACGCTCTCAGCCAGCCGCTCCTCCCGCAAACACACTCCTCTGCCAGCAGGGGACACAAACGTGTAATTTAGCCACTTTTCTGTCCTTTACCAGTCTCCTGAGGAAAACTGAAATGAGCTACGCTACCACTCCTAGCGCGCCTTTGTCTGGAAGCCAAGGTCTGGGGGACGCGGGTCTCCCCCGCCTCCGGGCGCGCGCCTGCCCGCCTCTCCGGGGCCGCGGCGCACTTACCAGCGGGAGGAGAGCCGGGACGGCCCTCCCGTAGCCTCCTGCCCTCCGGGCACTCAGCTTCCAGAGAGCCCCAGAGCCGCAGAGTTTTCTGAAGCTGGCGGCGGCGCGGTGCACAAAACCTCCACGTCCGGATCGGGCCCGGGGACGCAAACTTTCCCGGGGCAACGGCACGGCTCCCCCGAAGGACTCGGGAAAGTTGCAGCACAAATGGCCAATGACTGGGAGAGAGCGGCGGCCGGGCCAGGCTCCTCCCCCAGCTCTGGGCGCTCCGAGCCGGGCCAGCGCGCAGCCAGCTGCTCGCAAGGGCGCCCGCCGCGCTCTCCTCCCCGGCCAGGAATGCGCAGGGCAGACCCGCGGCGCGCCGGGGCGCACGGAGGGGCCACGCGGAAGCGCACCCACTCCCTGGCCGCCGCTGCTAAGGGGCCTGAGCACTTCTTCCAGGAGTCGTGGATCATGACAACTTGTTACTGCTCTTACTTTTTCCACCGCGCTTTGCGCTGTGTGTGGCAACACGGGGAAGGCATCGGCGCCTGAAATGACCCAGAAGGCCGAGTAGTACACGAGCCGAGTGGCACCACTCCCCGGCCCACGCGTCCTCCGCGGGAGAACTGCCTGCCTGCTACCCGGGCAGACTGAAAGAAGCTGAGGGTGAGGCGGAGCCTGGCTTGGTCCCGGCACAAAATCTGGTCCTTCTTTTCATCTGCCTAAGGGAGCTTGCTTAGCCTCAGCTCCTTAGCGCACAATTATTGGCCTCCCTTCTCTTTGGCCACGGCAGCCCCTGAAGCAGGAGAAGCTAAATCCCGATCACTTCCCGCTGCCATATTTCTGAGGAGCTCCTGTGTTCCTATTGGCTTGTGAGTCTGGGTGTTTTTCTCCCCCTTATAGTGCCAGAAATTAACTCCTTCATTAACGTCCACCACACACCCAGAACCACATGGTGCTTACCTGCCCACAGAATTGTGGATTACCTTTTCCCTGGAAATCTCTGCAACTAGAGCCCTGCTGAGAAGACCTTGTGGCTATATGCGGATGCAGGCTTCCTATGTTAAGTTTAGTATCAAAGAAAGCATTGCTATATTTTATGTACTCAAGGACCAAAGGGCAAGGAGCTGAGGAGTGACTCAATACTTCCTTTCCTTCTCTTAAAGAAACAGATATCTGAGGATTGAGGCCCCAAATAAGGATTCTCTGTAGAATTCTTGGAAGTTACTTCCACAAAGGATGGACAGATAGATAGATAGAAATACATAGCTCTGTGTAACAGATAAAGAGATATTCCGAAGATGTCATGCTTCTGAAGGAAATTTCTGAGGGCAATTTAAATAGATTTCTTGTGCTCATGCTTATCACGAGCTTATTGGTAGAGTATTATTGTGTCCATTTCACACATGCATTAAGTGAGATCCAAACAGGCTACTGTATTTAAGTATCAGCTGTTGGTGAAGTGAGGCCTGGAATGCCTGTCTTTGGTGTTCTTGTACCCTGTTCCCAAGTCATAGCCATTTATGGTAAAAACACTGCCATCTGCCACCTTCTAATCCTGAGCACTCCGAATAAGCAAAAAACTAAAGCAAACCTGAAGCGCACCCCTTTCCTGGGCCACACTCCCTCTCCAATTGACAACTGCATGACTTTTATGACATAGGAGAGTACTGCTGTGTTTTGACGTCTACAGCTAGGTTGTGTTGTTGGCAGAATAAAGGCCTCCAGAGAATGTCCACGTCTTAGTCCTGGGAGTCAGTGAATATGCTAAGTGAACAAGGCAAAGAGGAATTAAGATTGTGGATGGCATTAAACTCGCTAATCATCTGATTTTAAAGGTTATCCTGGATTATCCTTGATGAGACCACTGTAATCACAAAGTCCTAAGAAGGTGAAACGGTGTGGTATAGAAGCAGATGTGAGAGAGATTTGAAGATGCTGGCTTGAACAGAGAATGGAGCCCTGAGCCAAGAAATGTGGGCAGCCCAAGACTGTGGGCTGGAAAAAGCAAGGAAATGTCCCCCCCCCAGGGCTTCCAACAAGGAACATGAAACCTTGAATTTAACCCAGTGAAATACATGTTAGAGAGTTCACCTACAAAGCTATCAGAAAATCAGTGTTGTCTAAACCACTAATTTAGTGGTAATTTATTACAGCAGCAACAGGAAACTTGCATAGTAGGAATCTGGTTATTACTGTGATTTAATCTCCTTTCTAAAGGATTTTAAGGAAGCATCTTGAAATTTACATTTATGAATGTCTGGAGTTTGGGGCCTGACCAAGTCCCCCTCTCTCTAACATGTCCCCAAGCTGAGAAAGTGCACTGGTCTTGGGCTGCTGCCATCAGGCAGAGCCATGTTCAAGAATATTTAAAAGCCATCTTTATTCTTGCTTCCCATTTGAAGATGAATTCAAGGGTTCCCAATATCACAAGTGTTTAAGATTCAAATCTTGCCATGTGACAGAGATGCATCCACATCAGGAACAGCTCTGGTCCTAGGTAGACTCAAGAATGTGGCTTGAATAACCCTGAAGCTATGGGTGCATTACTGTCTCCTGCTCCAAGTCAGGGCAACAACACAATACCAGCACTCAAGAGAGCAAGTGCATGCTTATGGAATGTGTAGAAGACTAAATTCCTTGATTGCAAGAGCATGTCTTAGAAATCGTATGCATGACTGAATCTTAACAGTCCTAAGGATTTCTTGGGTCTTAGAAGTGGCTGTGGCCTCTGCAGCAACACATCCTGCGTGAGTGGCTTCAGCAATGCCCTCATGCAGTAGGTGTTGTGTTATCCAGAGTCCTGGAGTTTCTGAGTTATTTTAAAGGCTGTCTGGGAGGCACCCACAGCACCTGCAACCAAAGCTGGTCAACTTCTAGCTTTCATATCTTTGAATTTCACATATGATTTTGTTAGGAGAAGAGGCTCATTAGAAGAGAAAAAAAGAAAATGAACACCAATTTATAGAGAATTTCTGCTGTTGTAATCCTAGAATCAAACCTGAGACCCTAGAAGGGTGAAAGCAACACAGCAACAGAGCAGGCATTTATCTTACAGACTTAAAACTTAAGTGATAATGAACCCCACAGAAATTACCCAGCCCTAAAATCAAATCATAGCTAACTCTGTTTTATCCATATGCCCACTCCCTTTGCATCCCTCTACCCAAGTTATTTTGAAGCAAATATCAAGCGACTTCATTATATCCATTAATATTTCTGTTTGACTCTCTAGAAGGCAAGGCCTGCAAAAGGGAATTTTAAAATCTAAATCTTTATTTCTACTCCCCAGAATCCACTTAAAAGACAAGCCCTACTGAGCATGAAAATACGAATGTGAGATAACCACAAACACAGAAGTTTCTAAATGTACTTTTAGATTTGGAAAATATTTCAGCTGCCCGCATTCACATTCTCTTTCAAAAACCTAAGGTCTCTCAAATTTTTTGGTATCACAAAACATGCTTTCTGCTGTTTTCCCTACACCTTGCGGTGCCTTATTCAGTACATTGAAGTGTAGTATAAAATTGGTAAAGAAAAAAAAATAACATGAGGTTGTTAAGCCAGGCCATCTAACTGAGCTGTGGCTATTCCCGCCCTTTTCATTCATAGCCTAATTTCATCCAAGCAGGCAACAAATCTCGCCAGGGCTCCACCTCTGCTCAGCCACCAGACGTGACTGTACATAAGTAAAGCATTGTACTGTGCCTCAACCTCATCAAGAAGTGCTTGAAACTGTTGAACATTAAGAGCACCAACCATTATGTAATTCACCATTTTTGTGGCATTTTTAAGGATATCATCTAATTTTTTCTTTTCATTCCCCCCCCACCCCGCCGCTTTCCCTGGCAAAGAGAGCTTTTTGATGTACAATACAATGAGGTTGAATCACTGGATGCTTTGCTTCTTTACCAAAGAACTGTCTGAAACCAGATGTTGCCCCACCATGCAAGATGCTCCAACACTAGTAATTAAAACTACTTTTCTGGTCTTGCATAAAAGCAAGACATAAAAGCCTCCATCACAGCTGTGTAGATATTTATCCCTTGTATTCTTCCAGGAAAAGACACCAGTTTTACCAGCTCTTCTCTTATGATGTCACCAACAACATAGTGCAAAATTACTGCTGGCTTTGCATGATCATTTATATCTGTGCTTTCATACAAGCTCATGGAGTCATGGGTTGTCTTTTGTAAGTCGGTGATGATCTGCTAACGTCACTTGTCATGTGCTGGACTTGATGTTTAACTGGATATCTGCTAGGGCCAAGGATTTAGTTCAGTGGCATAAACACCTGCTGCCTTGCAACCATTTGGTTGAGAGTTCGATCCCCAGTACCAAAAAAAAAAAACAAAAAAAACTATATTTGCTAAGAGGCATCTCAGATCAGAGATGCATTGCATAATTTTATCCTTGTTTGGGAAATCATGAAAAAGGGATTCATTCTCAGACAGTATGGCCATTTTGATAAAATCTCCATCAGAAAGGGGCTTATCACGTTTTGCTATGTACAGTGAAATTTGAAAGCTAGTAGCTATCAGATGATTTGTTTTAGAAAAAACTAGTTTGAAAAAACTAAGACACTAGGAATAATATTTCCTCAATTGCTCTTCAAGAAACTCCTTTCAGTTTCACCAAGTATGGCAACACTTGTGTACTTTGATGTCAAAGTGCCACCTGACATCTGATCTACAATACTTAACACTTTAATTACACAGAATATATAATGTTTTCCCAATGCATTGAGTTACTCCAAATTGCTCTGGCCAGACCTCTTGGTATGATCTTTCACTTTCTGTTTTCAGTTTTGATTTTTTTGGTGTAGTTATTTTTTGGTGTTCAAGACTTGCACTCTACAGAAACACAAAATTGAAAGAAAGAGAAAAAAAGGGAAGTATCCAATACAAATCTATGTCTACACTAAAAATTGCTAACACTATTAGTTAACACTAAAGATTGGATACTCTCCAAATCAACAATCCATGGCAGTGATCCTCAACTGGTGTTCCTCTTGGATCTCTGTACTATCAGCACAAGGGGCAATCTTCCATTGAATACCAGCTTTTGGCCTGGTATACAGAAGGACTCTCACTGGGCAAGGACTCTTGGAAAGTCAGAGGGTTGAAAAGTCTTCAGAGACACTACCTTTATCTGAGCCCCTACTGTCTCTCCAGGGCCACTAGGAGGGAAAATGGCAAAGCAGGCAGAGGGTCACCCAGAGACAAAGATTTGTGATTCCAGCTATAATGTCTGAGCCCCTGAGGACCTCCTGTTCCCAAGGCCTTTAAAGCCTGGGCCTGCCTCCACATTTACACATTTTCTTCACATTGTTTTACCTATGGAGAAAAAGTTTCAGAAGGCATAAAACAGTCTGTGTCAGAGCCAGTGGCCAACAGGAAAGAATAGCAGCTTGCCTATTTGCACTAGTCCTTTGCAAAATACAAAGGAAGTTTCTGAAAGTAAATGTTTCTCCCACTGGGGCCATTTCTGTATTCTACTTTTACAGAATTCTCTTCACCAAAGATAAAACATGAGACAGATAAAAAGGTATAAACATCAGTTCCACAGGGAGTTGGTGGTTTGTAACAGATAAACTTCTCATCTTTAGGCAAAACCCAAACTAAATCCTGCAATGATCATTAAGAGCATTTTATCTCGCAAGGCTTCACAGCCCAACTGTTTGGGAAGAAACCTGAACCAGGCCAGTGTGTCCTCTGAGGTTTCCTCCATAGATTGCTCACACAGACACATGGGCCAGAACTGGGAGAAGCTCAGGTTTCAGCAGAACCTTCTGCCCTTGAACCGTGAGATTGCCCTCCCCCTCCCAATCCACGCATCCCTCTCATTGTGGCGAATTAGAGAATCTCAGAATGCTTTTTGTAGTGGTTTTCCTGAAAATGTTCTCAGATGCAGCAAAGAAAAACAGAAGCAACAATCTGACTTGATTTGCAAAAAAGCCAGAGCAAGCCTGCAGATAGGGCTTCTTCAGACACAACCCCAGGTGGAGATAACCTAACACTAACACCTCCCCTAAAAAATAATCAGAAATCCTGACTTCCTGGCAGTATTTTCCTGGGACTGGTGAAGATGCAGGCCTGCTGCAGCCTATGGGTTATGGAGAAGAGTACTGGAGAACTGTATTATAGCAGAGGACTCAAGCTGAAATTTAAGTTAAAGCAGGGGACCATTACAGGCTGTATGACCTTCAAGTTCATTCTCTCTCTCCTCTCATTTATAAAATGAGGAATTGAAAATTTGAGACCCTTCTGGTTCTGACATTACATAACAGTGAATGGCTGAACCAGGCATGGGGTGGCTTCTGTTTCAAAGGCTAACATGCCTGCTACCTAGCCACAGAAGCATCTACCCAGATATCCTCCACTGGTGACCTAGAAAGGTAGTCTGGCCTAGAGCTGACCTCAAATCCAGCACTGGCAATCCCACCCTCCCCCAGTTTCTCCATGTCTGCCAACTCTGGCCATGCATATTTAGATACCAGCTGCTTGGCCACCTGCCACAAAGGGTCTCCTCTTCCAGCAATTATGCTATGGTGTCTGGCAGGCAGGCAGGTGGGGCCAGACAACTTTCCATCCTGCCCATGTTTGCAGTAGGCTTGGCGTAGGCTGCCAGCTCCAAACATCTTTCCAAAATAGTCAAGGCAGGCTGACCCAGAGATACTCTCGGTGCTGACTTCCCAGTGATGCACTCAGCTCACCCACACAGCCGTTTGCACTCTGCCACTAATGTTAGCTTTCAGCTTTTCCCAGCCACTCTTGGCAAGAGGTTAACCCCAAGCCCTACTTTCCACAAGGAAAGAGAATGCATTTCCCATATGTGCTAGATGGTTTGACTTTGCATCCAATACAGTATTGCAACATCAAGGCCACCCTTGTTGGGTGGTGGCAGCCTACAGGAAGAAAGGGCTTTAGAGGGTCCTGAAACATTCCAAAGACTCCAGAGTAGACAGCATGAACTTCAGCAAGTTTCAGTTGGCCATTGTGTAAAAACCCAAGTCTTTACCACTCATCTATTTTAATAATAGCATTATCATTCAAGTGATAACAATAATCATAATCATAAAAAAACCCCTCTGATATCTCAGTGCCTGCTGAAGGCCATGCAAGGCCTTTACAACTATCATTTTTATATAATCTCCATAGTAACTCTGGGGGATGGATTCTAGCATTACACCTATTTTTAGGCAAGGAAACTGAGGTTCCAAGTGACTAAAGAGCTCAGGGTTAAATAGTATAACAAAAGAACCAGAAATTGCACCTGGATGTCTGCCTCTGAGTCCTCCCTGGCCTTGTTTTCTAGGACAGAAACCCTGGAACTCACCTGATAGCTATTTTTGTTTAATTATTCAGTGGATACTTGGGGAGTGCCTACTGTGCATCATGCACAGTATCAGATGCTGGTAAACAAGAGCCCTGCCTACAAGACTTAACATTCCCAAGAGAGAAAAATGCAGGTTGTCCTCTTGGCCAGAGACTGAGGACCCACTGTATATTAAAATGGTTACAAACACATATCCTGTAAACATTTCTAGACCCAGAATTTAGGATTTGGAATTTAGGATCCTACATCAGAGGTCACTCAGGGCCAGCCAGGTGAAGAGTGAGCAGATTCTTGTAAAGGAAACAGGGGAAGATGATGGGTACCCTTGAACAACCTGATTCCTCAGGAGCTTTCTGATCCACAAACCACACCATCACTCACCTGGAGCATGCCAACCTGCTTGCCCACCTGATCATTTATCCCAAAGCTCTTCCCAGTGGAAAAGCCACTTCCTAGTACATCTCTCATGCCCATCTCAGTGCTTCTCTAACTGGGAGAGAACCTGGGTCCCCACTTCTGAGCACCAGGCCCGGGTGCACATTTGCTGGGTAACTGCTCAGTGCATTGTGCAGGTGGAGCTGTGCAGAAGATGCCCACAGATCCAGAATGTTGATATGATGGCTCTCCCTCTTTCACAGACACAGCCGCATTTGCTGTGAGTCAGCTTTCTGCAGCATGCTGTGTCTGGCTTCATCTACTCCCAATTTTGACCCTCTTCTGCCCTCAGGAGATAATGTCAGCCCATTCACCTGACAGTCAGCTCCATTCACACAGATACCAAGGACTGGTGCAATTTTGTAACCACCCAACACAACTCAAGGGTAGGAGTTAGGGCTCCAGCCTGATTTCCTGTTCAGGCTTATGCCTGGGGCCTCCTCTCCCTGTTGTCCCCACTCACCTGTAGCTGCTGCAACCCCCTGCTGTCTTTCCCCAAGGTGCTCCTGGTGTGAGAACTCCATGCTGACCCAAGCCTGCTGTGCACTAGGGTCCTCTCTTGGCTACTCTGCCCACTTCCCAGGTGGATGCATCCCTTCCCTGGAATTTTATTCCACAGCTCCTTCCTTCTGGTCTTGCAAAAAGAAAGGAGATTTAGAGTATCAGTAATGAGACCCTTTCCAGTGCCTTCTTGAAATGGAGAAACACTCCCACAGCCTCTAAGTGGATCAGCAGGCTGCTAAAATATTTAAGACCAGACAACACAACAGGCAGGAAGAAAGAGGAGGAAGTCAAGCCCAAGACCCTTTGAGCTGGAGCCTGTTGATACCACACGTTAAGCCCCTTGCCACCCTTCCAGTTTCTCAGGCCAAGAAGGTGCCCATTTTGGCTCCCTCTCAGGCTCGCAAAAGGGCCCTTACAGACGCAGTCATCAGGGGATGTGCAGAAGGGATACACCCAGCTGTCTACATGGCCTGAGGCCTCCTTATAAGCATGGCTTAGGGAAAGGTAGGTGAGCATGTTCACTGCCATCTCTGGGGGTTGGGGGTGCATTTCTTTGACTCAGTGCAGAAAAGATACCTGCAGCTGGCTCAAGTCACTGGGAATGGTGCCATGAATGTGCATCTGATTCCACTCTAAAGACAGTCACCTAGGACCAGGGGTGTAGCTCAATGCTAGAGCACATGTGCAAGGCCCTGGGCAAAATCCCCAGGACCACGAAAAGGAGATGGGGAGAGGGAAGGGAGGTGGGGAGGGGGAAAGGCGGGAACAAGGGAAGAGGACGGAAAGAAAGAAAAACTACGATAAAAAGAAAAAAATCCCCAACTACTTGGCTTCCCCACTTGTGGAGCCAGGCAGCTGAGGCTTGGCAAGGAGGAATCTCATGATTACTGAGCGCCAGTAGCCACCTGAGAAACTTCCAGGGTTCAACACAGAATCCACTCTGGCTCTGACAGGCAGGGTTAACCTGTTATATAGTTGGGAAGACACTATGACATTGGTGGCAGACAATTGCATTCATACTGCAGCGAGAGTACAAGGTCTGTCTGTCAGCACCCGAGCCAAGTTGCTCCAGCATCCTCAGAAGCTGAGCATTGAATAATAACACACACAGGGACAATGCACACGCTCAGAAAGGAGTAGCAGAGACAGGTGATGATGCCATGAGCCATGACTTACCGGCCATGACTCATCTGAGAATTCCCACGGCCAGTCACTCTACTGCCATGGACTGGCAGTGAGTTGTAACACATTTGTTTTTATTAACACAAGATTTTAGCTTTGCATTTTCTTACAAAAACTTGAAATTTAGTATCTAAGATTTAGCAAAAATATGTTATAATTAAGAGACTGAGATTCTTTTAATGCTGTCCTGCCCCCCGGCATACTGAATTTTCAACATCATATTTAGTTATTTGTGAAGAATTTATGAAAATGAAAGTAAGAATACATAGTAAATATTTGCTTGGACTGGTTGTGATTTTAACAGAAGCCCTGACAAGATAGGAAATGCACTCAGATGATGATTTTCACAGAGCAGCCCAAAGGCAGGTGGTTAATAGACCACTGTCCTCTTGCTCTAATAGTCCACAAATCCAAGAGGAACACCAGCTAAGAGTCACCAACCATAGGTTGTTGACTCTGGGAATATCCAGTTCTCCAGTATTAACTAATAGTGTCAGCTAATTTTTATATACACATACATTTGTATTGGCTACTTCATTTTTTCTTCCAATTTTGTTTTTCTGTAGACTACAAGCCTTGAATACCAAAAAATGGCAACACCAAAAAAATCAAAACAGAAAACAGAGAGTGGAAGATCATACCGAGAGATCTGGACAGAGTCACATGGAGTGACTGAACACCATGGGAAAACCTTCTGTGTTCTGTGTGATGGAATTGTGTGTCATGCAGCAGGTAGCAGCACACTGACACCAAGCAAAGAAGTGTGGCCAATGTGATGCAACTGAAAGGACAGAGTTCCTTGAAGGGAAACTGAGGAAATATCATTCCTAGTGTCTTAGGGTTTGCAAATTAGTTCTTTCTAAAACAAATCCACTGACAGCTACCAGTTTTCAAATTTCACCGTGCATAGCAAAAGACAAGAAGTCCCTCTCTGATGCAGATTTTATCAAAATGGTCATGTTGTCTGGGAATGAGTTCCTTTTTTCAAGATTTTCCAAATGAGGATAATTGCTGGGGATTTAGCTCAGCGGTATAAGCGCCTGCCTAGCAGGCACATAGGCGTGAGTTCCATCCCTGGTACAAAAAAAAAAAAATGCATTTCTGAGCTACATTAGCAGAAATACTGTTAAAGACCATGTTCTGCATGTGATGAGTGATATTAGTCAGCAGATCTAGTCAGCAGTCAGTGATGACTGACTTACAAAAGGCAGCCTGTGACTCCATGTGCTTGTATGAAAGCACAGATATAAATGATCATGCAATTTAATGTCATCAATTGCATAGTAATTTTGCAATTGGTGACATGAAAAAAGAGCTGGTGAAACTGGTATCGTTTCCTGGAAGAACACAAGGGATTGATGTCTATGAAGCTGTGATGGAAGGCTTTTGGTCACAAGGTGTAAGACCAGAAAAGTGGTTTCAATTACTAGTAATGAGGAACCTTGCATGGTGGGAGCAACATCTGCCTTCATGTAGTTCTTTGTTAAAGAATCAAAACATCCAGTCACTCAATTTCAGGGTATTATTTATCAAAAAGCTCTCTTTGCCAGGAAAAGGAGCAAAAAATTAGGCAGTATCCTCAAAGATGTCACAAGAATGGTGAAATACATGATGGTTGTTGTTCTTAATGTTCAACAGTTTCAAGCACTTCTTGATGAGGTTGAGACACAATACAATGCTTTACTTAGGTACAGTTATGTCTGGTGGCTGAGCAGAGGATGAGTCCTGGCGAGATTAGTTGCCTGCTTGGATGAAATTAGGCTGTTTATTAATTAAAAGGGCAGGAATAGCCACAGCTCACTTATATGGCCTGGCTTAACAACACTTCGTGTTATTTTTTTTTCTTTACCAACTTTATGCTACACTTCAACATACTGAATAAAGCACCACCAGGTGTAGGGGAAACAACAGAAAGGATATCTTGTGATATCAAACATTTGAAAGAAACTCAGGTTTTTGAAAGAGAATGTGAATGTGGGCAGCTGAAGTATTTTCTAAATCTAAAAATGCATTTAGAAACTTCTGCAACATTTGCAGACAATCATACAAACTAGTAGGAAATCTCCAAGGAATTTTGTAGCATGGTAGCCACTGCAAAGCAGAGATTTAGTAATAGATTTTTGCAGTTCCATAAGATGGAGGCAATCCTGTGTTCTCTTACTTCCCCAAATAAATTTGAAGAACTGAATCTTTCCTACTTACACGGGTTAGATTTTGGAAATCTGGAAATGGAGCTATTGGAATTTTAAGAAAACTCTACCTGGAAAAATAAATTCTATGCCCTGCGTGCAACACTTGAGAAAATAGAGAAGGCAGAGTGTGAAACAATGACAAAGGACAGCACAGTCCATAGTCCTGAAAATGAAATCCTTAAAGCGTGGGATTCTCTGCCAAGTAATTGTAAGTCCATGAAAGCACTTGGGGTCACTTTTCTTACTTTGTTTGTATCATCTTATGCTTGTGAGCTGTTGTTTTCAGCTTTGAATTATATCAAATCTGACACAAGAAACGGACTAACAGATGACCTGAGTGCTGCATATGTTACTCACAAGCTAAGGAAATATGAGACAAGCTTTGATGAATTATCAGCATGAATCCAACAGCAAGGATCACATTAATTGTGCAAAAGCATGCCAAATGCAAATTTTACCTCCTAGTAAAAAGCTGTTTGTATCATTGAAAGCTCTATTATCATGTTTTTAAGACAAAAGATTTTAAAGTATGAGTTGTTTTTTCTAAACTAAAACCTTAGTATTCAGATTTAATTGCAGTGCTGTTACTTTCAAATAAGTAAGTGGGTTTGGGGTTGTAGTTTGGGCTTTTAGTCTCTAAAAGGTTCAGCACTACTGTGCTATGGTTTCTAGCTGGGCTGTTCCATACCAAAACCACTATCCTCATGTGGCTATTTCTATTTTAATTTTAACTAGATAAAATTAAATAAAATTAATAATTAGGTTCTGCATGGCATTAGCCTCATTTCAGGTGCTCAATAACTGTATGAGGCTAGTGGCTATCATATTGGATAATGGAAATACAACACATTTCCATTGTTGTAGAAAATGTCAGACAACAGCACTGCTTCAGAAAATAACCTCTCAAGGTAAGTTAATAATCAGGGATCTAAACATGAGCTTGAGGTCTGAAGAGTTTTCCAGAAAGGAATCTCCAATCCCAGCTCTATTATTAGGTCTCTGGCTATGTCACCTCTCAAAGCTGTCATTTCTCAGCTGGGAAAGACCAACACAAAGAACACCTGCCTGTGGGTTAAAGTGGGAATGAAATGCAAAGTGAATATGAAAGTAATTTGACCCCAGTGAAGAAGTGCGTGAAGGAAACATAAGCATTGTTGTATCTGGACCTCTCAATAAAGAGTCTCAGCTTATCTTAACTGCACTGTAAACTGCACCATGGGCCCCATGGGTAAACAGGTCCAGAGAGGGTAATAGCAGATCCCATAACACAGAGCCAGCCTAAGCCGAACCTTGAGCTCTGTCGATTTCCAGTCCTGTACTCGTCCAGCCACAGAGTGGTGTGGTCTTCTCTCAAAAGTCTGGAAGCAGAGCGGGGGTGACTGACGTTGGTAGGCTGAGCACAGGCACTGGGGGAACGCAGTGTCAAGAGGGCCTGAATCCATCTCAAGCTTCTCGGCTAGTTGGCTCCCCAGTTTTTTCCCATTTGAGCCTCAGTACCTCCTCCAAAAAGTGGGGGTCCAACAAGAATGCTCCCAAGTTTCCTTCCAGTTCTAACCAGGTGGAGTGCACGATATCTATTTGCCAAACATTGCTACTGAAACAAGGCCAAATACAGGCTCAGTGTAACCACTTTCCCCTGGTGACAGTAACAAGGTGAGGCCAGAGGAGGAGCCAAGTCAGTCTGGACACATTCAATTTGGGAAACCATCACCTTACCCTAAATCTACCCTGGATTTCCCAGTGGTAAGAGTGGCTTTTCTCAGCCCTGGGTCTAGGTACAGAGTGGACAGAGACTACAGGACAAAGAAGCTCACAAATCCACAAGAGCTAGAAGCCAAGATGGCGGTGTCCATTCCCACCGCCTGCAGACAAGGAAATAACCCCCTCTGCCACCAAGGAGAGGGCCTCGTAAACTGGATTTCCAAAGAGTCTTGGCTCTTTTCCAGATGGCAGATTCACCTCTCAGGATATTTTAATTATGAAACACGAAAGTTCCGGGATGTAAAGACTTCATGTCAAAGGGCCCTTTGAATTTTGTATTGTATGGCTCACAAGGATTAAAGCTGTTGACAAGAAGACATTCACCTCTGTTGCAGTTCTCAGTGTTCTAAGCATGATGGAATCTGTGATCGGGAGTTCCATGTGAGAGCACCTTGCAGACCAGCAGGGTATGGGGAATCACTGTGGGGCAGCAGCCAGGGAGGCACAGGGAGGGGGGGTGGCTAATTTTTGCCACATTCCATCACACACCGGGTAGCGCACTGGAAGCTCTGGAAACATCCCACATGTACCCTAACCCCAACCCTACCCGGGAGGTGTGATTTTCCCCTCTCTTGGATACGAAAGCTGAAGATTGGGCAGTTAGGCAGCTTATCCAAGGTGGCCGGTCAGTAAGGTGCTGAAGAGCTGTAAAAGGCTCTGACCTCCCCAACGGCCTCACACAGGGAAACGCTGCTACGACAGCAAACCCGGAAGGCTCTAGGGGTCGGAGCTGCTGTTCAGGTTTCCTCTGCTTAGAAAACTGTTGGAAGACTTTTTGTCTTTTTCTTAATTTGTACAGTTGTAGTCATCCTCTACCCTTATTCTTAAACTCGAAAACATGATGTCATCTTAGTAAATTTTAGAAGGCAATGAAGAGAGAAGGAAAAAACAGAGACTGAATGGGAAGATGGTGTGGGAGGGAGAGAGGGAGGCCTTTCCCATGTGGCTTTCAGGTGGCCAGGGTTTCCTAGGCAAGAAACCAACTGTCCCTCTCTGTTCTTCCCTCAACTTTCAACCCAAATACCTTTTATGATTTAGCCTCAGTCTACACAAAGACCCTAAGCATCTGAGAACAATTTAATCCTCCTAAAATGCACTATTAAGTGAATGTGATTCTTTTACAACCATTACGCCAAGTGAGAAAAAAAAGACCCCTGTAAATCAATGTTCAGCATAATCCTAGCATTTGGGAGGCTGAGGCAGGAGGATCGCACAAAATCAAGGCAAGTTTGGGTTACAAAGTGAGTTCAAGCCCAGCCTGAACTGCATAGTGAAAACATGTTTCAAAAAGGCAAAAAAGAAAGGAAAAAAAAAAAGGTACGTATAAGCACATAAGCTTTGAGTTAACATCCCTTAGAAAACTTTTGGTAGTAAATCAGTGCTCAGCAAAAACAAGCAAAGTATCATCGAAGATCGATCCAGAATGACACATGTCACTTGTCAGAGCTGCCATTAGTGATGTTTAATCAAAATGCAAATTCCAGACTTTACATCAACAAGGAAGATGGCCTGCAAAGGTGAAAATCAATTCAAACTCCTTCACCACACAGTAAAGCCATGCCTCCCCCAAGTCCTTCACGGGGAAGAGCACACACGGTAACCAAATACACCACAGGCTGTCTGTCTGTCTGTTCTTGCTCCTCGGTGTGAGACAGTGCCGGGAGAGGCACAAAACCATGGGCTACCCATGGCCCATTACCAGCAGGGTGAAATGAACTTCCTAATTTGGGAACAAAGTACTGCACATCTTCACACTGCCTGTGCATGAGACTGGCTTATCAAACTCTCCTGCCCAATATAGCAAAAGAGATATTTCTCAGCTACTGCGTCTCATGTGTACTGTCAGTTCCACTCAAGTCAACGGAACATTCAAAGTTCAGTAGATTCCATGGAAGCAATCACTTCCTAATCCACAAGGTAACGGAAACTTTAGATTGAGGTGCTTCTCTCCTGGCAATTTACAACATTGTTGACGGTGAAATACAATACAGTGGGATACACAAAGAAAGATACACCCTGTGTCACAGTAAAATACTATCTCCAGAATGTTTAATTTATAGCAGTTCACTGTGGGTTGCCCAGCAGCAGCAGGGAGGAAAGTATTCTCTCGCCTCGGTTGTTCAAATATTTTAGTAGGCAAAGATTCCATGTTAGAAAAGGCAAATAGACAGGTTGGAGCCTCAGTGTCAGGAGCACAGACTGAGATCCCAGAAACAGACGCCATACTGCAGACAGACGCAATTATGGAGCTTACTCCACAAGGAAAACCCACGCAAAATGGCAAGAAACCTAATAGCTACTAAGCACCAGAACGTGGAAGTCAGAAGTCTCAGGTAGCCCTCATTGCAAATTCAGGGAGGCAAGGAAACTTGTTGTCCTCCCCATTCTACAGATAAGAACACTGAGGTTACATAGATAACCACTAAGGAGCAAAATTCAGAGCACTGGCCTTGAATTTCATCAGCTCCTGGCCATTTCCTCTGACATGCGGCCACCCAAACTCCTCCAGGCAGCTGCTGAATTTGATCTTCATGTGCAACACCTGCCCCCAGTGCTTGCACCCTGTGACCCCAGTAGGACTTTGCTCTGAGACCTGCTCAGTCCACTTGAGTGGCTCCCTTGTGGTGTGTTCACCACAAAGAAGTACAGTATTGAGTCTCCTCTCCAAGGAAAGATGCCTTCCACCAACTGTGTTAAACTGAGAGGAACAAGCTTGCTGGAGAGATGGTCTTTGGGGTCACCTGGGAAGGTGTAGCCTTCTGGATCAGTTGTCCTTCTGGATCTTGGGGTGTCCAAGACGGTAGCTACTTGCCATATTTGTTTCTTAAATGCTAGGAATATGGTTGGTGCAAATTAAGATGTGCTTCAAATATAACATGCGTGTCAGATTTTAAAGACTTAGTATGAAAAAATAAGATTGTAGCATATCACCTTAGTGATTTTATATCAATTTCATGTTGAAATGGTAATTCTTTAATGTACCATGTCCAATAAAGTATATCGTTAACTTTCCCTGTTTCTGTTTAGGTTTTTAATTTGGCTTAGAAAATGTAAGATTCCCTTTGTGAGTTAAAAAAAAAAAATTCCCTCTGTGGCTCCATCACATTCCTATTGTGCAGAGCTGGTCTGTGCCCTTCCAGAGAACTTTGATTGCCCCTAAACACAGATGGTAGCTTCAGCCTATTTGCCCAGGTGCTACCTCTGCTGTAATTCTCAAGGAAGAGAAGCCGAAGGTCGCACCACCTGGCAGGCTATTGGGCAGAGTCCAGTCAGAGATTTTCCCAGAGAGCCTCAACCATTGAGTGGAGAGGGCCAAAGGCCTGGTCCCCAAGAACCACATGCACAGAAAAGCAACTGCTGCAACCAAATGATCTCTAGAGAACGCACATTGTATATGCCAAGGCCTGTGTGTAATTTTAAACATTTGGGGGGCTGCATTAAAAATACAAAAAAGACATAAATGAAACTAATTTCAATAAATGCATTTAACCCACTATATCCAAAATATTATTTCACATATAATCAGTATAAAATGATGAATGATATGTTTCCCATGCCTTATTTCATTCTAACACTTTAACATCTCCTCTGTGTCTTACACTTACCCCACACATATCCCCACCCACGAGTGGCCAGCCACAGCCGTACTGGACCATGCAGGCCCAGAGCATGTAAAAGTTTCCAAATTAAGATGTGTTGTGTACAGACAGCAACCCCCACGATGAGTGGAATCATTATGTACTGTAAATATGCACTAATAAATATAAAAATTGATTTTAAAAAGTCTCCATACAAGTGAAGTGGACACAAATATTGTCCAAACTCGCAAGTCCACATAAATTAGTTACACAATGCTGTCCACTAACGGCTAGTTATATAACATTACCCACTGTACTTACTCTGTAAAGAGTTTTGGTGGAAGGGGAAAAAAAATAACTAAATATTTCAATAGAAAAAAAAAAACACAGTGGTTTAAAATACCACTAAGATACTGAATAGCAGTAATTATTAGGTGGTATGTTTATGGATTTTTGTCCTTTTCATATTCTTCTATACTTCACACACATGCCAGAAAAGTGATCATTTGTAATGCAATTTTGGAAATTATTTTAACATTTTAAATGGTTAATATATTGAGCTTTAACGTGTTTTATGGGCTACTCTATGTCAGGCCCAAGAAGGTGCTAAAACGCCCACTCAGGCTGGAAAAGAAGAAGCTGATGTAGTCATTTGAGTTTCCCTAGGTAGGCAGATATTTTTCCTACGCTGTAACTGGGAATGTAAAAAGTACATACCAGCAAGGGCTGCAGGAAATAGTTCACTAAGGCAGTGGCAGAAATGGGTGTCAAATGCAGATCAGTTTGCATCTGTCTGGGCGGCAAGGCCACATCCGTGCTGGCCCAGAGTCACGAGAGTCACAATTGTGGGGCAGCAAAGGCAGCTGGGAGTCAGAGGAAGTGTTCAGACTCGAAAAACAGGTGACCATGCATTCTTTCAGCATGTGCAAAATGGAAATCAAATCATTTATAAAACACCCGCAGCTGTTGGTAGGAGACACAGGTACTAATTTAGTGTCAGAAAAAAAAGATAGAAAGAGAAACAGAGAGAGAGAGAGAGAGAGAGAGAGAGAGAGAGAGCCAAAAGTCTAGGGATACTGCAAAGCTGATTCACAGTGTCAATGTCTGCATTGTCTCCTTCATTCACAGGAGCATGACACTTAAGAAGCCGTAGCTTCAGAGGGACCACAGGCGGTATTTCACTTAGGAAAACCCCTCTCCACCTGCAAGTGGTCTCCCGAAGGCCTAGGTGTGACAGTTACATCTGTCATCCATGCTCCTAATCTTCAGATCTCTGCGGCATGCAGCTGCTGGTGGTGATGAGCCATTCCTGCTTCAGAGATTAAATCCCATTTGCCTCCAAAGGCAACCAGCTAGATTAGTGAGTTCCTGGGACTGAGGGCATGGAGCAGGGGCAAGCTGTGCTGTCTAAGACTGCAGGCTGTCTTTTGGAAGGATGGAAATATTCTGAAATTTATTGTAGCCAAAGTGGCATAACTCTAAGTACACTAAGTGCCACTGAATTGCACACCTCTTTTTGGTGTGTGACTGTGGTACCGGGGTTTGAACCCAGAGCCTTGAGCATGCAAGTTAAGAGCTCTGCCACCGAGCCACATCCGCAGCCTGTACATATACTTTAAGTGAGTGAATTATATGCTGTGTGAATTGTATCTCAATAAAGGTGTTTTGTTTTTCAAAGATAATAAAGTTAGGTGTGAAAGCAGCTCAGTCTTTTATTACAGTGACACGTTGAGTCATGTCAGGTACTGCTTTGCCTGTGTGTAGGATGGGAAATGGCTAACTCCTCTTCCCTATTTAAGAGGTCAGGTTAAAGAGTGCTTTTTTTTATAAAACATTCTGTGTCTGTGTCTCAGAAGGGTGCCCCAGTCTCCAAAGGGTGGCGAAGTTCACTGACCTTTCTAGTCCCCCGGCATTTCTGGCCTCATCTGAAGGGACTCTCAGAGCATCCTCAGGGACCAAAGGTAAGGTGGCTGAGACAGGCCCAGGGCTCCTCCTGGAACAGTGAAAGAAAGCAATCAATAGCATAATGTGAATTGTTGAAGGGTCATATCTTCATGTCCTATTGAAAGAGCACATTTCCCAATAATAGTTTTAAGTAACTACTACACCAAAATCCTTGGAGTGGATAGAACTTCAGACAGTCAATGAATGGCTTGGAGATGCTTATGAATCATTTAGGTTCCTCTGTGTAAATGAATCCAGATTTAAAAGCTAATGTATCTGGCCGGGTGTGGTGGCACATGCCTGTAATCCCAGCACTCAAGAGACAGAGGCAGAAGGATCACCACAAGTTTGAAGCCAGTCTGGGCTACATAGTGACTTCAAGGCTGGCCTGTATTACATAGTGAGAGCCTGTCTCAAAAAAAAGAAAAAGAAAAGTAAATGTATCTGCTCTCCAGAAAAACATACCACTGACTTCAGCTTATCACCCAATCATGCTCAGCCAGCCAGTAAACACCTAAAGCTTTTCCAGTAGTTTAAGCTTAGATGAATTAAAGAATATAAGGAAAAGAACAAGGTATGTTAAAACAGTCTCTATTCTTTCACATTTCTCAGAATCTCAGCACATCTAGAGAGGTTAAGTGGGTGCATTTAACCCACTAGATATGGAAAATTTAGCTTTTTAAAAACCACCCATCTCTTTGACTTATAGAAAAATCAGGCTGGGAATGACATTTGAAGCTGAGCCCATAGGGATTTAAGTACCTGCCAGTGAGGAGCTCTTCTGGAGCCGAGTCTTGAAGCTTCAGGTCTCTGGTTTTGTCAGCCTCTGAGGTGACACACACTTTCATGTGCCCAGCGGGAGCAGGGAGTTCAGGCCCTGGCTGCTCCATGGCCTCCTGGTGTCCAACTGTGCTGTCCCCTTGCAAGGTGGCTGCATCCTCCATCACCTGAGCCCTGTCAGAGCGTCCTGGGTCCTGGCAGCTCCCTGGCAGCTCTGAGTCACGAGGCATACCAGAGAGCAGCCTTGTGGTACCTGTTTCAGTCAAGTCACCAGATGCACATGCCCATGTCTCAGCTGTGTGTGTTGTGATGTCACCCTCGGCTTCCCCAGCAGCTCCTGTCACTTTGCTGGGCTCCAGCAGAGTGCCTGACACTTCTCCGGCCTGAGGCTTAGGGGTGCTCTTGTAGCCCAAGGCATTTTGCATTTCCAAGATGGTGGCAGCAGCCTCAGGCTTTTCCCCAGCCCCAAGTTTTTGAGGAGACCCAGGCTCACTGTTAGCCTCAGGCACAATCAACACATCCCCACTAGGAGAAGAGGCTTCAAGGGTGTGGGCTGATCCTAGCTCATCATCTGGTCCCCCTGTGGGAGCAAAGTCCTGGGGACCATCTTTTCTGTGTCCGCTGTCACAGGTTGGTGTTCCCTGGTGCTGTTGTCCAGAGAAAATTCTGTCACATTGAGCCAAGGCCAAGGCCAAGGCCTCTTCTCTACTGCTCTGGGGAGTTACCTTGGAGTCAGTGATTCCCTCTGTAGCCATCCCCTGATCAGCCAGCACAGGTGCGGGAAGTCCTACAGCTAATTCCTGCTCACTCTTCTCAAGCTGTGCGTGAGCCTGGGGTCCCAGGCCTGCCCAGACTTCCTCATCTCCCTCTGACCTCTCGCTTCTCCCTGTCAGTGGGATAGCAGTGGTCTCTTGCTCAGCATTGGCACCTGGCAGATTCTGCTCCAAAGCTGGTCCTGCTGGAGCCAGCAGCTTGTCTGGAGCTGGATCCTGGGAAACCGAATGGGAAATGTCAGCTTCAACAGCCCATTCTTGTTTCTTCTCCATCAAGCATTCAGCAGGAGGAGCAGGGAGAACGGTAACAGCCACTCCTTGAGTCCCATCTAGATACTTTCCTGGCTTTAGGGGTATGGCAGGGTCCTTGCCCATCACATTTCTCCCGGCTCCTGCCTTTTCGCTAGGTGCACTCTGGGGCAGATCAGTGGCCAGTGCTCCAAACACAGACTGCTCGAAGATCTTGGTGATGTGCTCCCGGAAGTCAGGGAACCCAGTGATCATGCTGGTCTGCTTGGAGCGTGTATCCACACTGCTTGATACATCCCTCTTTGGGTCTGGGAAAGGATCTACCATCCTGTCCCCACTGCCTGCTGTCTCTCTTTCTGTATCAGCCACCATGCCATCCACACTAGCAGGAATCTCACATGGTCTAGCACCTGGGTCTGGAGCTGTGGCCAATGTATCCTCCCCTGCCATCTGCTTACCCTTGGCAAGGAGAGGCATCCTGTCCAGGTAAGGCACGGAGGCCACAGGTCCCTCAGTGATTCCAGCTTGGGGGCTTTCACTGCTGGACTGCACTGCAGGGATTTCCCCACCAGCAGTTTCTGGATGCCAGGGTGAAGAGAGGGAGCCAGCTGATAGCTTTACAGAGGTGGCATTTCCAAGGGCAAGTAGAGGCTCTTCTTTGCGGTGGGGGCTTTCACTAGGAGGCTGGGGGCCCTCAGAGGAAATAGCTTTCGCTATACTGTCTTTTGCTCCTTGCCTGGCAGCACCGTCAATATGCAGGTAAGGGGTGTCAGTATCAGTCTCTTCATGTGACCCAGATAGCAGACACCTCTTTGGGTCAGGGACAGTCTGGCAGGCAGAAATACCCGCAGTGCTCGTCAGGATGCCACCCAGTTCTCTGACTGATAGCGAGGCACCCTGGCTGCTGGACAGAAGCCGCTCAGCATGGCAAGGCTCACCCAGGGTCAAGGTAGAGGCTTCATTCTCAGATGTAAAGCAGCACTCGGTCAGAGACAAGCTCCCGCTCTGAATAACTTCTGGTTCTTGGGGAACCTGTGGCATCCTGGGGTCTCCTTCACTGGCATTTTCACCACTCCCAGCAGCTGTACCTTCACCTTGCTGTACCTTCTCAGCTGATGGGAAACTTCCAAGAAGCTTTTGGGCCTCTGCATCCATAGTAGCTGGGCACTCGGTTCCCTGCTGTGGGGCCGGCGCTGGTTCCTGCCTGTCTTCCTGGTTTTTATTGTATGCCTGATTCTCTGGGACATCCTGGGTGGGTGTGACTCTGGCACTGGCAGGTATTGTGACCAGCAGGCACTGAGCTGCATCCAGGAGATCTACTGAGTCAGGTGGACAAGGTGGGGCCTCCACTGTGTCTCTACTTGCCATCTCTGTCTTACCCAAACCCTGGGGCAGGGACCAGGCGTCAGCTGCTTCAGAAACTCCTGCATCTTTGCAACATGCTTCTTCATGCTGGCTGCCTGCTTTCAAAACACCAACCAGCTCTTGTTGGGACTTGTTTGGTCCCTGCCCAGCACAGCAACTTTCCTTTCCTGCCAAGTTCCCTGCAAGAGAAGAGTCTTTTAAGGCATCTGAAGCAGGAGGCTGCTGACCACCACAGCCTGCTGCCTCTTGCTCAGACTCCCCTAGTATAGGCAACTTCTGTCCTATTGGCGTTGACAATTCTGACTCCACTAGTGGAGAACTCTCCAGAACTGTGTCCTTGGGAGATAAACCTGGAGACTGATTGCCATTGGGGAGCTCGCTTTGAAGTTCTGACCCAGTAATTTGTTCCCATTCTCTGTGAGTGGGTAGGGGCACATCGATCTGAGGCTCCACAGGCATGTGGATTTGGGAGGACTCTGCACCCTGGTTCTCACACCCTGAATCACCTGAGCAAGCCTCTTTCTCATTTGTGAGTGGCTGGGGCTTCTCCCTGAGAATATCGAATACAGACACTTCTGAGTCCAAGTGGGATGGCTGGAGACAGTTTTCCGAAGGCAGTGGGGGACTCTCTGATGCAGCTCCTTTTGCCTGGCTGTCCCCTGGGCAGGATGGGTTTCCCTGACAGTCTTGCATCAGGCTGAGAGTGGTGAGCCCGCAGTCCTCTGCTGTAGTCTCCCCATCAGGGGGAGGTGGCACATCAGCAGGGACTTCCTGTCCAGCTGCATCTTGCCCTGGCTCGCAAGGTTGACCTGGGGATGTCAACAAGCCCTCAGCGTCACAGCTGCAGGGCTTAACTGGGCATGGGCAGCCTGTCATCCTTACTTCCGAAGTGTGCTCCACCTCCTGAGCTTTAGTTACAACCTCTCCGGCCAAATTCGACAGGAAATCTGATTTTTCAGATTTTAAAGCAGAAGGACACTCTGTTTTTCCCAGCCCTTCCCTGTCCTGTAGGGTGTCCAGACATTTGGTCAGTAATCCCAGCTTTTCCCAGGCAGTTTCTTTGGGAGCAACATGCTTGCCAGTATCACCTGGTGCTGCGGTCAGGACGGGGTCCTCCTTGTGGGGTTTGTGGGCTGAGATAGCTGCATCAGCCACGTGGGTTTCAGCTGCCACTTGCCATGCTGTCTCTGTTGACCCAGAGTCTTTGTATCCTGTGTCTCCCTTTCTGGGTGGTTGTGCTGAATCTGAGTTGGAAAACATTATGGTCTCTGAATCATCGCTTGGCTTTACGACCTCATCATTGTCTACCTTCACGTAGGTCTTGCAGTGGAAACTTTGAGACTCTTCTCCCCGCTGGTTTCCAAGCTGTTCTGTGTCTTGTTCTAGTCCTGCGGGGTCGTCTCCATGACCTTTCTCTTTAGCCACAGCTGGCTTTACAGCTTCCTCAGGGCCCTTGGTTCCCTCCTCTGACCCTATTGAATTCTCCATACTTTTCCTTGAAGCCTCTGGAGGAGGAGAAGGGGACAATATCACCTCTAGGGGCATTGCATGGCTTTGCTCCCAGTTCCAGAGCTCTGCTCCCTCCTGGGGCAATGAGGCAGAAACCTCTCCAGGACTTGCTTCTGAATGCTCTTCCTCTCTTCCAAGATCTGATAACCAGTTTTCCAGTCTTGTCAACTTTTCATCCACCAGCTCTTTGACCAAACCTACAGAAACTGGCATTTCACTTTTGGAAGCCATCTCCCTGACCAACAAACTGGTTCCTTCTGTGGCAGTAGGAATCCCAGTGGCTGAGGGTGATGCGGAGCTTGAAGCTGGATGTGTTTCTTCAGTTGGATTGAGTGGAATGGACTCAGGGCTCCCAAGTGAACTCCCATCTGCCTGGATGTCTGTTGCTGCATCAAAAACTCGATGGGACTCAACATCTTTTGTCCCTGTCTGCAAGTGACTGTTAGCATCACTGGTGTCCAGAGTTTCCTTCCCTTGCACCAAGGCAGGACTCAGTGGATCCAAGGGCAGTTCTGTGTGGACCAGATGTGCCTTCATTTGCTGCTGGCAGCTTTCCTGGGGAGCAGTAGCTTCAGCTTCATAGGTAGCCCCTGAATTGCTCCCAGGGGAATGGCAGGAGCTAAGGGATTCCAAGTCATTGGCTAAATGCTGAGGTAATGCTTGTATATGGCCTCTTTCTCTGTCCAAGGCTCTTGGAGTTGAATCTTGTGGGACCATGGTCTCAGGTTGTGGAAGACATTCCACTTGGCCAGCTGAGCTCTCCTTGCCTGGATGGGAAGAAGCAGAGGCCTTGGGAACCATTTGTCCAGAAGCCACACCGAGCCTGGATTCTGCAGGGGAACAGCCACCTTCTTTCCCCTGAGACTCTAAGCAGCCCTCTGCACATAGCAGCTCCTTCCTTGGCTCTGGTGAAATTCCTGGCAAATGGTCAATGCAACTGTTGGAGGAAGAAATTTGTCCCTCTGTCTTCATCTCTTTGTCTCCGCCAGCACTCGAGACTGCAGCAGCCATAGTGTCCCCTTCAGAGGTAAATGCCAAGGAGTCCCCTGGGTCACTTGGGGAAGGCTCCCTCCTTGAGTGCTGGGTGACAGCATCTTCAGATGCTGCTGCTGCTGGGTTTTCCAAGCAACCTTCTGCAGGGCACTCAGTGAAGGGCATGGAGGTGAAGGGACACTGCTGCTCGCAGGGCGGTGTTAGGCTAGACAGTGGAGATCCTTCTGGACCCTTGGCTTCCTGTGGGTGTTTCCTTAGCTCCGTCACCTCTGAGGACACGATGCTCGGGTCCGGGCTCGCAGCAGAAGTGGAGCAGGAGCCTTCAAGCCCAACGCTGCCAACAATGAAAACGTTTAGTGTTGCATTGATTCTCATGGATTCCAAAGACAGAGCCACACTGCAGGCAGACTCATCCCAATCCTCCCCCTACTAAAGGTTTCCCAGAGCCTCCATCACAAACACCCCAGCAGCCATGCAGTTCACTGTACTCTGTGAGGAGCCCCCAGCTCCTCCCTCCCCAAGCTGTAACACATGCACTCATTTTCTCCAAAAATCAATCCAAAGAGTCACAAATCCTCTGTGTGGGGATTTCCATGCTGGTGAGCTGTGAATAGGGAATATGGAAATTCATTCATAATAGTCTGAAATGCAGGAAACCCAGGAAGTTTTTAATAAGAGGAAACCATAAAAGGAGGGAAGGTTAAACTAGCTCTGTGTAGACTACAAAGAGGTCTTGAGCACCACTGGGGGATGTTTTAGGGGAAAAGCACAAGTTGGCAAAGCTGTACTTTGAAAGACAGAAAGCTATTCTTGAATAGAGTTAACTCGATCCTGAACATTTAGCAGGTGCCGTAATGAAAGGCAGAATCTAACAATCCTTCGTACTTAGTGTAAAATTTCTGCTGAAACAGCTTCATACTCGTCTTAACTCGAACACACCCAGCTGAGCAACATGTGTGAAACAAAAACTAGAATAAATAGAGAAATTTGGCTTAGAATTATAGAGTTGCTATAAAAAATACTCTCTGGTATTGAAAAATAGCTTATCACATGCTATATTTGTGTTGCACAATTCTATATAGTTTTAATTCACCATAGTTAAAAATAATGTCATGGCTAATATACTAAATTTGGAAATTAGGAAAAAACAAGAAAAGATACACCCTTTGTACATGTCACTTTCAATCTTCTATGATTCTTCTTTTTTAAAAACACATGTTGGAGCTACAGTGTTTGTTATTTTTACATACCTGTGATCTATATGTCCCTGAGAATTATATATTTTCTGTATCAGGAGAAACTGCTCGAGGCAAAATTAACAGAAGTGTGGTTTTCTAAGGCTCTTATTATTTTCCTTAAAGACATAACAGGAAGTTCATGGAATCTTTTCATAACTGTCACACACATATTCACATGTGTATGGTCTCACAGTGTTCTGGATGTGGCCAGAGATAAAGACTCCATTCTCCATGTCCACTACCTAATTCCAGCTTCCCTTGCAAGGAACATACCTGCATTATAAACAAGGGAAGCAGAGGGTGGGACGGTGAATTGCATTCTTGTTGACATTTTAAAATGTGTGCTATGGACGGAAACGTTTGCCTCGCTTCACCTATGTGCTGACAACCTCACTCCCAATGAGACTGCCTTTGATACTTGGGCTCCTAGGAGCAAACTTAGAAACCGTGGGGGGCCTAACCTAAAAGGACAGGAGCTCTTTTGGGAAGAGGGAGCAGAAGTGTGTGCCCACAGAGGGAGCCCATGTGAGGACACACTGAGCAGGTGTCACCCAAAAGCCATGGAGAGAGACCTTACCAGAAACCAACCCAGCTGGCACCTTGACCTGGACCTGAGCCTCCAGAACACTGAAAATATACACGTCTATTACTTATGCCATGAGGCTGTGGTGTTATGTTGTGAAAGCCTGAGAAGACTTAGAAAATTGTCACATGGGCATTTATTGTTTCATCTGTTCAACATTTTTGAGGTTCCAAATTAGCAAAAATTGGTATCTTCTCAAAAGAATTAAAAGGACCATACCACAGTGATATATGCACACTCATGTTTATAGCAGCACAGTTTGCAATAGCAAAATCTTGGAAATAGAAATGCTCATCAATTGATGAATGGATACAGAAGATGTGGTTTTTTATAAAATGGAACACTGCTAAGCCCTAAAGAAGGATAAACTTGACACATTTCTAGGTACATGGATGTACCTTGAAGCCATACGCTGAAGTGAAATAAATCAGACACGCATGATACTACATTGTTTCTCGGATGTGAGAAACCAAAAGTGTAAATAAGGACCAAAATGTACAACACATATTTTGAAATAGGGAAAAAATGTTCAAATATGAAAGGGAACTAGGGAGGAGGGGAAAAGAAGAGAAAAGGAAAAAAAATGAAAAGGAAGGTAAAAATGGAAACAAAACTTTTGTAAATAAGGAACAGAAGAGGGCTTGAAGGGAGGGGAAGGGAATGGGTAAAAAAGAACAATCCAGATTATATCATCTACAAGCACAAATTCCCTAAGATAAAGGTGGTTATAACTAAAATGTACCAATAAACTTAATTATTTAAAAATTAATTTAAAAATTATATCTAAAAATGTACCAATAAACTTAACTAAAAATTTTTCCAGAAAGAAATTGGGGAAATAATAATGTGTGAAAGTGATATTGGTGTTTGGCAAGGGGCCCCTCGTTAACCCTGCTGACAGCTGGGCTCAGGGCATATTCCTTCGGCCATCTGCAGATGAGAACCTGGGACGCAGAGGAACAGCTTGGATATCAACCTGGGCATCTTGCTATTCACTCTGCCCTGTTTCTCCAAGAGTAAGACATGTCCAAGATAGGAGGCTCTCTCTGTGGCCCCACGCCAGCCTCTTCCAAGTTCGTCACCTCCAAATATGAGGTCACTTGACATCCTGTAAGTAGGGTGCTTTTATCACAGTGGAGATGAAATAAACAAAGCCACTTCCTGCTCATGCCTCTAGGGGAGAGTGCAGGGCTTCCCTTCAGGCTGACTGTAGTCATTACCAGAGGGACAGGATGATAAATTCACTCTGCTTACGCATTGTTTGAAATCTGTGCATTCTTATCACAGGGCAACCAGATGAATTTTCCACTAAATTGGAGCTATAGAGCAGTATCCCCAACAAGAGCCTAGACATTGGCTGGTTTATTTAGCATGAGCTGAGCACCAGCCATCTCTTTGATTAGCCAACAGAAGCAATTTCTAAAGCCAGATTAAAGCTGCTCACCAGGAGCAGATTTGCCTAAGGGCAGGGCAAATTGTAAGAACTGGTCTGTTGAGAGCTGTGTGTTAATTAAGCTGACATAATGTCCTTTTATGCTTCTGAGTCAAAATGTGTGGGATAAGGCTGCAAACAGAATCCACAAGGGGTTGTTCTGGTGGGGCGTGGGCTGGCTGGTTCCAAGTAGATTTAATAGAAGCCTTTCAGCCCAGCCTAATGGTCTGGTCCGGGAGGGCAAAGGGACAGTAGTGTCCTGCTATAGTAGAACCTCAGGAACTGATAGCCTGGGGCCGTTGGCCCCGGAGGAGGGGTGATTTGTTCAGCAGACAGACCCTGGTAGAACAGAAGAAGCCCTCTCTACTGCCCAGGTGAAGGCACTGACAGTCAGATGGACTCCTAAATGCCAGCTCTGGAGACACACAAGTAGTGGGGTGAGAATTAAAGGGAGGAAGGAGGTAGAAAACACAAACATGGCTCGGCAACAATGGGTTTTAAAGAGACCAGCAAAACTGTAAGACAAAATCACTAAGGCAAAGAGTTGTCATGTTCTGAGCATCACTAAGGCCATGACTATGCTAAACACTTTCAGTTATGAGGGCACTGAATCTGCACTGCGGCCTAGCAGAGCGATGTCCCCCGGCACACAGGGAGAAGCATTCCAGGGGAGGTTCCAGATAGGAATGGAGAGCAAGAGCTGATGATGCAAAGCCTGTGGGGCTGCCTGGCTCCAGAGTCCCTTTTGGAGCTTGCTGCCTCTACCAGCCTCTCACCTGGACAGGTACAGCTTCCCCTTTTCCCCTTCCACTCTGGACCTCTTCATTCTGTTCTGTGGGCTCAGTGGCTTAGAGATGAAAGTGTTCTCCTGTCACCTCCCCCATGGAAAAACTATCTGCTAGTTTCATTTGCTGTCAGCTGTGGACCAGCCTAACTCTCCTGCCTCACTCTACACGGAGCTCACCAGCTCTGCATCACTGGAGCCCGGAGCCTCCCTGCTCTCTAGATCTCCGTTGCCACTTCTCCATGAAGCCCCTTCTTGGCCTTGATTCCTAGGTCAGATTTCCTTTCACAGACCCTCCTAGCACTGGTCACAGTGGCCATCAGTATGGTGGATGAGGGCTGGGGATTTAGCTCACTGGCACAAGTGCCTGCCTGGCATGTGTGTGGTCATGAGTTCGATCCCCAGTACCAAAAAAAAAAAAAAAAAAAAAAAAATGGTGAATGACAATTTCCTTCACTGGAGGCTGGGTCCCTTTCTGTTTTCAATATTCTATCTGTAATGTCTGGTATATAGCATATAGTCAATAATATTAATCTATGGATGAATAACAAGAAGTTGAAAGGAAGAACAGAAGGAAGCAAGGTTGGTGGATGGATGGACAGAAACAACTGAATGCAAGTCAAGGACATTAAATATACAGCAATGCTCTCACATCATGATTGTTTTACAGATGATCAGGAAAGTTATTTTCTTCCAGACAATTACAGTACTTCAGTAATCTATTAGTCCAAACCTCTTATTTTAAAAATGAGGAAACTGAGGTCCAGGAGAAAAGGCAAAGCACTTTCTTAAATTAAATACATGTGATTGAGGTGGCACTTCTTAGCTACGTCCCCATGCTCAGGAGTAGGTCTAATGAGTTAAGGGAAGCAAGTAATTTGTTACTAATCATACAGATGCCTGTGAATGACTTCCTATTTTCATAAATTACTCTAATTTGAAAGACTAGATTTCTCCCAAATAACATCATCACTGTTATTCATTGCATTCCAATGCATTTGCCAGAAAAGGAAAGCCAGAGGCAGATTGGCACCAGTAAGTTAGACTGAAGTCTGGGAACTACCAACCCTGTGCGTGTCAGCCTTGGTGGTAACTGGGATGGAGATGAGGGGCTTCCCCAGTTCCCTGTATTCCGCCTTGACCCTCAAAGTGGGCTGACACTTCTCAGCGGCAGAGTGCAGTGTTTCTGCCCTGTGTTGTGGCTCTTCATGGCTACCCAGGAGGAGGAGGAGGATTTCTCTAATGGTGAGATGGGGAGAGAAGCCCCCAGGGGTGCAGTTTCCTCGTGGATAGGGTGAAGGTGTTCAGACTTGCTGGCTGAACCTGCTCACAGCGCAGCTGTCTTCTGTGTACAAGCACCCTGTGCCAGCTTCCCATCCTGCACCTCTGCAGTCCGCCCCGTGTAGGGAAGGTTAACTCAGAGGTGATATGAGGAGTCCAGCCTTCCATGTCCCCAGCTCAATCTTTCCCTGGATCGTGCTTTTTTATCTCTGACTCCAGTGTCCTACTTCACAATCCATTCAGATTCGGGAGGGAACGGGTATCATTAATTAGCCCCTCCAAACTCCAACAACACTTCAGGACACTGCAATGTTGTTTCACCCCAAACATCAAGGACTGGTCAAAACCTGAATCCGTTCAGGAGTCCTGCTGTACATATGACCTATTGTGCAGGAAAGAAAGATCTTAACTCCAGAATATTTTCAGTCCCTCCTGCCATGAAATTAGAATAAATTCAGTTAATTTGGGGACCACAAAGATCTAGCTAGACATCTGCTAATCACGTAATCAATCAGTTCACTGACTGTATTCTTGCCTCCTGCTTTGCATATTTTTCTCTCTAAGCATCATAAGTCAGCTAACTAAGGTGTGTAAGGTTGCAAGTAACCATGATTCTCTTAAGTGGTCTGCTCTCTGTAATATGCCCACTCCTTATTTTTTCACCTTCCTTTTCCATCCCAACCTGAGAAGACCACCCAAGGAGACAGTTGCCTTGAGAACTTGATAAATGACTGGGCCAACTATGATAGACTATTCTGGATCAGTAAGTAACAACTAATAAAAGTTACATGGAACACAACCTCCATTTTTTCATACCTATATTGGGATCTTTTAAAAACCAAAACTCTTATCAGCGTTCCCTGAGATCTGCACCATGTTGGAACTTGGGGCCCTGGGAAAACAAGCAGCCAGCTCACCGCTCTGGTGGGTGGCTGTGAGCCTACTGGTGTGTGGGCAAAGAATCAAACATCCACCATCCCCCCCCATCAAGCGAGAGCCAGAGATCTGAGCATGTCTTGCAAGTTTGACTACATGCAATATAGTAAATAAGGGGGATTTTCTTCTGCCATGTCTTTGAAGGCAAATATTTTTATCTCTGTTTTGATCAATGGTATTGCTCTATTCAATATTCTGTTTTTATAATTTCAGTATTTCCTTCAATATTGCTCTACTTGATTGAAGGAACAACTACTGTGAAGAAAACCAGATAATACTATTGTACCTATTGCTATTATCCCGGTAACCTCCTGTGAGGTTCTGTACCAGTTTCACTATACTGCCTCAGTTGGCTTTGTCTTGTCTTATTCTGCTGTATTACTACCTTCAAAATAAATAAATAAATAAATAAATAAATAAATAAAATAAAAATAATAAATAAGAAAAAATTTAAAAAGTAAATAACAACAACAAAACAGATCAGTAAGGTACTTAGCAACCTGAAACACAATACAACTAAACAGATAATGGACTTAAAAAGCAAAAGAAGGAAAAGAAAGTGCTCTAAAGGATATAACTGCATGTATATTTAAGTGTGTAGGATTGATCACCATGTTGCTAAGTTTTTGTTGGATCGGTGAACAGAACTGTTTGCAGCCTCACTGTTTGTCTACTTTATATGCTTTAATTTTATAACTTGAACAACTATATCCAAGAAGACAATATGTAATGTATCAACTAGTGATTTCTTACTGTTTATTTTTTTTGGAATTCTGTATTGTTTCTACCTTTTTTTCTGTTTTGCTTCCCCCCCTTCTCTTTAAATAAAATTTTTTTAAAAAATCCCAAACTCAGTGTCTCTTAGATAACATCAGAGGCACTAGGTAAAGTGTGTCTGCACAAGCTGGAGGGCATGGCGGGACTTCTAGAGCCTTGGAAATGCCAGTGAGCACTGAGTCAAGCAGAAGATGCATGCAGAGCGCTTCTCATGCTTCAGGCCTCTCAGAACACTTCCTCGGTCCCTCGGTCCCTGCTCTACCAACAGGTAGAGCATTTAGTGAGGCCGAAGTGTTCACTGTGGAGAGCAGAGAAGAATGGGTAAAGGCTGCCCTTCGGGGGACTAGAAGAGCTGCTCTCAAATCCTACTCCAAAAGCACCCTCTGTGGTGGTCTCTGACTCCCCTGAGAAAAGCTGCCTGCAAACTATGAAACCACTCTTCTCTGTTCAGGTTGGGTTCCCAGATCCTCTCTCCAAAGCAGGTCACTGCACCCTCCAGGGCTGCCGAAGCACCCTGTCCTGGCCCACAATGCTCTGAGGACACATTCTCTCTTCCTACCTACCCTAATCTCTTCTTCTCTCTGTCTCTGTCTCTGTCTCTGTCTCTGTCTCTCTCTCTCTCTCTCTCTCTCTCTCTCTCTCTCTCTCTCTCTCTTTTCATGGTTGCTGGGGATTAAACCCAGGGCCTGTACATGTCAGGCAAGCCCTCTACCAGTGAGCTACACCCTCAGCCCCATGGTCTCTTACTTACTTATCCATTTGGTTTCCCTCTGAGTACACTTAGAGAGCTCCCCTAGTTTATTTGTACATCTCAGTTCAGCATTGTGTGCATTCTGATGAGTGAAAGATAAAATGACATGGAACGAACCAATAAAAGAAGGAATACCCTTTTGCAAGCAACAATTGTATAAACATGATAATCACTTGCTCAGATCAACATCTGCGCTGAGAGCTGTATCACCTGTTTATTCCAGAGATTTTGGAAAAAGAATTTACATTCCAAGTGATCCACACCAGGGAACTAACTCTTGTGTTCCTAAGGGAGAAGACTTGCCGGGCCTTATCAACGACGACACATGCTTTACGAAAACAGGCACCTCCTCAAAAACCTCTTTGCAATCCCAGCTAATTAGGTGCCATCCACACACATGGTTCTAATTTGTCAAAGCCACTCTTCCTGCACAAATGCCTGGGAGCGCCCTGACCCTGGCAGCATGGCCAGATTCAGGCTTTGTTGGTTTTAATCCAGTTTTTCCTCCTTGTTTATGTTGTGATGGAATTAAAAAGACAAATGAAATATAAACATTTGTATGTGCTAAATAGTTTTTGGGGAAAATGTGTGTGTGTGTGTGTGTGTGTGTGCGTGTGTGGTGAATTCAGCCCCAAAAGACTTGTACCATTCATTCAACCTACACTTCATCACATGAATTTTTATAGAACTTCAAGGTCAGGGTGTCACTTGACTCACAAGAATCTATTATCCCACTTAGTGCTAGGAATGGGGATGGGCAAAGGAAATTAAAAAACAGCCTGTGATGGGTGAGTGTGTCAATTTGAGTAAGGGAAGCTAAACTAAATCCACTCAGCAATTCCACAGCCTAAGGTGTGGAAGACTCACCCTAGGGTGTCTTGTCGCCTGGATGGTATAAAGGGAGAAGGACAGGCCTGCTTCTGTTTCTTCGGAGGAGCTCCAGCCTTCTCCTTCACCTGAGCTGTCACCCTCTGGCTTCTAGCACAGACTGGATTCCAGCACAGATCCTCTGGCCTTCTAGCTTCTTCTACATTCCGTCGCAGACCCCTCAGCCTCCTGATATGGACTCGCACGGACATTGCAGTGAGCGCCAGACCCTGGACTGGCTCCTTCAGTTTCCAGTGTGCCCACAGACCCTGCACTCTGTCTCAGATGACTCTGTGGGAGGCCACTGCAAGCCAACTTTGTAAATTCACATATACTTTATATCTTGTGTTATATTTGTTTCTCTGGTAAACACTGAGTGATACACAGCCTTAATCAACTTTTTTAGCAATTCTCCCACAGGGTCTTACAGGGAGCAGAGTTATTCCATTTTGTGATTCCTAGACTGGTTGTCAGAACAGGTTGTGTGGTTGTGCATAGGAACTGGAATAAACACCATGTTTTTGTCTCTCACATCTGTCTGTCTACTCTCCTTTGAATGCATCTAAGACTTTTCTTAACTACCAAATACAAAAGCTAAAATTAACTATCCCAGTAAAGAAAACATCGATTTGTATTCTCAACAAATAAAGAGCAATGTAAAACCATGATAACTCAGATCAAGGAATTTGGTAGAATATTTACTCAAACCTGAATAATTCATTATTTTCAAGTTAGACCCACACACACACTAGTCATTCATGGAAGAATGTAAATGGCAGTTTTGCTTGAATAGTTGAATTCTGGCACTTTTCCTTATTTTGACACCATGGAAAGTATTTTAAACAGCAAATGGCAGAAAATGCATTTTTGTTCCATTCCTTCTCGATATAATGTCTAACATTAAAATAATTTTTCTCCCATAGTAAATATAACAGAAAACCTAGTAAATTGTCCTCTGATGACTGAAAATCTTTCAGAGGATTTGGAGAGTCCTCTGAATAATAAGATATTACCAGTGTCACCTATATGAGACTGAGCGCATATATACCAAACTAAGATGTGTGATTAAGGCTTTCTTTTTGGACTGCATGTCAGCTACCAGTCTATTTTGTAGAGATTTGTCTCTCTGCAATCCCATTGACCTATGGGGGGCAAAATGTTGATGAGTCAACAATTCTAGGAACCAAGCTGGCTCAGCGTCAAAGGCATAAAGACCATTCTAGGCTCCTTCCCAGCTCTGGTGCAGCTACACTGACAAGACTGGGAGGATTAACTGCTGGCAAAGTTGCCTTTTGAAGTCATGAGAAGACACAGGAGTCTGCAAGCCACTGTGATAAAAGGAACCCGTGACATTTTTCCACAAGACCCTCTCTCTTATTTTTTTCTCCCCACCAAAATACTGTAAATGCCAGGTGTTCTGATGCATTTACATTTGAAAGAAAGAAAGAAAGAAAGAAAGAAAGAAAGAAAGAAAGAAAGAAAGAAAGAAAGAAAGAAAGAAAGGGCTTTTCAATATTTTCAGAGCCTGTGTTGAAAAATGTTAAAGAACATATGGTAAGTTACAAGGGGTTAGCCTAAGGTGTGTGTGTAGGGAGGCGTTGGCTACTAAAGGAGACACAGAAGAAGATAATAGGGATCCCTGGAGATGGAGCAAAACAAGGTGAGCCCTGCTGTTGTCAGACCAAAGGCCGGGAGGATGTGGTATGGAAGTCAGGGAGTAAGTGGAGTAGACAGTCTTCTGCAGTTTAGAGGATAGAGCTGAGTGCCTCGGGAGACGAAGGCAGCTAGAATTCCAAGAACAAAGTAGCAGAGAAGAGAAGCCTGGACAGACACATATCTCCAGAGAAATGTGAGGTACTGACCAGCACATACACATAAAGAAACCACTTGAGATGAGGTATAAACAAGTTTAAAGGTTTAAGGGAATGATCCTCATAGAGGCACCAAGCTAGGAATAATTCCTGCTCCCATGAGCCAGAATGGAAAACCTCATAATTAATGGGGCATCTGTTACAGTACTAAAAAGGGCCAGGCTTTAGTAGTGGGAAAATTAACTCTCATCTAAACACTGCTCCTGTCCCACCTATCAAAGAAAGACCCAAAGGGATTAAGCTACTCCAAATAACTGGATCTCAGCTCAAAGTTCAAGAATATTTATAGGACTACAAAAATATCCAGAACCCAAAAGCCTAAGGTCTACAATGTCTAGCATGCAAAGAAACAGGAAAATAGGATCCACAATGAAAAGAGATTTGATTATTCAAGTGATCAAAATCGACCCAGAAAACTACCCAAATGATAGAATTAGGTACATGAGCACATTTTTAAAAAGTATTATAGGGCTTGTGGTCTATCTAGTTTAGTGGTAAAGCACTTGCCTAATGCTTTGATCTCTAGTATTGTAATGCAATAATAATAATATATCATAACTATATTCCATATATCCAGAAGGCTAGAGGGAAAATTGAGCTTGTTAAACACAGACATAGAAGAGATAAAAAGAGCCAATCAAACTTCTAGAAAACTACAATATGTAAATGAAAACTATGATGTGTAAAGTGCAAAATACACTGGGTGAGAATGAAAGACAGAGTAGCTACTGCAGGAAAAAAAATCAGTGAATTTATAGTGTAGCAACTGAAATGCTCTAAATAAAAACAGAGCATGAAGATTTAAAAAGAAATGAACTGGGTTGGGTGTGGTGGCACACATCTGTAATCCCAGCACTCAGGAGGTTAAGGTAGGAGGATCACTGCAAGTTCAATGCCAGCCTGGGCTACAAACTGAGCTCAAGGCCAGCCTGGACTGCAGAGTAAGACCCTGTCTCAAAAAAAAAAAAAAAAAAAAAAGAACTGGCCATCAGTGAGCTGTGAGACAACTTCCAAGAGCTGAATACCATATACATATATATATATATATATATATATATATATATATATATATATATATTTGGAATTCCCAAAAGATGAGGGGTAAATTTTTTTACAATTGAATAAATAATTAACAAAATAAGGGACTGGGGGTTTAGCTCAGCGGCATAAGCACCTGCTTTGCACGTGCATTTGATCCCCAGTACCAAAAAGAAAAGAAAAGAAAAGAAAAGAAAAGAAAAGAAAAGAAAAGAAAAGAAAAGAAGAAAAGAAAAAAAGACCTGGCAAGCACGAGGTCATGAGTTCAATCCCGATACAAAAAAAAAAAAAGGGGGCAAAAATTTTTTTTAAATTGAATAAATAAAGGCTGAAAATTTCCAAATATGGTCTCAACTTACTCCAAGCACTAAAAACAGGGAGAAACCTACACCAAAGCAGATTGTAACCACACTTCTTAAAGCCCGTGAAAAAGAAGAGGATGTTAACAGTAGCTAAAGAGAAAAAGAGGAACAAGGGTGACAGCAGAGTTGTGACTGGAAGTAACGCAGCCCAAATGAGGCCACATAAACCTTTGATGTTCTGGCAGAAAGACACTGTCTACGTCGAGCTTTTAACTCAGAAAAGATATCTTCCTAAAAGGCAGATGAAATAAAATTTTTATTTTCAACACACAAAATCTTAAGTGTTACTTTTCACACTGGAAGAAATGTTGAAGGACATCTTTTAAGCAGAAAGAAAAGAATACCAAGGTCTACACAAAAGAATAAGGAACACCAGAGTAATAACTATGAAGATAGTTTGTTTCCTTATTATTTAGATCTTTTTTGAAGAGTGATTTGCTGTTTAAAGCAAAAGTATGCATGTGGCATTTGTAACTCATAGAAATAAGTTGTTTTACAGCAATAGTGCAAAGGTCAAAAGAAAGAAATGCAAGTTTTCAGTTGTAATGTTCTTCTAATGTACATGAAATAATACAAATCACTTGAAAGCAGATTGTGACCTACTGTTTTAAAGATGTATACTGTGGTTCCTCCAAGCAAACACTAATAAAATTAAATAAATAGTTGTAGCTAATAAAACAAAATGGAAAAAATGGGGATCAAATGCACGTGCAGAATCATAAAAAATATGAATTAATCCAAATGAAAGCAAAGCCAAAGAACAGGAAAAAAGGATACAAAACAGAAGGGGGAATAGGAAATATGTAAATGTACATTATTTATTTTCAGACTATAATTAAGACAACTCTATTACTAATAAGCATAATTAACATTATTTATTTTCAGACTATAATTAAAACAACTGTATTATTAATAAACCCTAAAAAGCAGAGATTTCCAGTGGATTAACAAAACAAGATTCAACTATATGCTGTTTACAATAAACAATTGCATCAATTCTTCAAGAGGACACAAAATTCTAAAAATTTAGATATATAACAACACACTTCAAGATACAAAAAGAAAAAAGTGGTAGAACCAAAAGAACAAATGGACAAATCCACAATTAGACTATAGTCTGATATTTCCACCCTCCTTTCTTAATCATTGTTAGAGCTTATAGATAGAAAATCAGTATGGATTTAGGAGATCTGAGCAATACCATTAACCAGCTTGACCCAATTAACTCTTACAAAACACTGCCTAGTAATAGCAAAATAATTTCATCAAATACAGATAGAATATTTACAATTCAAACTATTATCTGTACATTAAAAACTGGTCTCAGTACAATTGAGAAATGATAATTCAAATTATACAAAGTATAGTACCTGGCCATTGTTGAATTAAGTTAGAAATTACAAGAGAAAGATATCCAGGAAATCTCCAACTATTTGGAAACTAAATAATATACCTCTTAATCACCCAGAAAGTCAAACAAGAATTCAAAGGGAAATTAGAAACTATTTAAATTAAAATAAAAACATAAGCATCAAACTAGTAGACTACAGATAAAGTAGGTCAGAGAGACATATAATACAAAAGGGCCTAGGTTTTTAAAAGGACTTGAATTAATGCATATTCTACCTTACAAAACTACAGATACATTGATTGGATAACAATGCAAATGTACTTAGTACCCCTGGTCTGTATCTTTGAGGTAAAAAGTCAACAAGTAGTAGTGTATAAAACCAAATACTAAACACACACGTGTTTAATCCTATTTACTGCCTATGAAGTTCAAGAATAAGCAAAACTAACCATTGGTGAGGGAAATCAGAATGATTGTTTCTCTTGGGCAGAGATACTGGGAAGGAGCACAAGGGAACAGTCTGGCAGGACGGAAATGGCCTAGCTTTATGTTTCAGTGCGATGACACAACTATGCAGGAATATAATCGTTCCTCAAGTTGTCAGATGTAATACCTCACTGTGCCCATTTTATACCATTTTTTAAAAGTAATAGGAAAAGAAAGAAAGTATAGAGACTGCTTTTTTAAAAACTGAAAGAGAATCAGTAAATTTCAAGGGTTGGCAGGAGGAAGGGAGAGAGAAATGGGTGGAGCACAGGAATTTTTAAGGCAGGAAACTGCTGTGTGTGATACTGTAATGGGGCATATGTGGAATTAGGCATTTGTCAACACCACAGCCTGTTCAACACAGCTGAACTTTTATGTAAACCATAGGCTTTAGATAATAATGATGTGTCAATATAGGTTAATTAATTGTGACACATAAACCAACAAATGTACTTTGAAGGGAAGTACTGAGCTACAACCCCAGCTCTTTTCATTTCATTTTTGAGACAAGCTCTTAATAAATTGATAAATTGCCTCCACTGGTCTTGAATTTATAATCCTCCTACCTCTGCCTGAGTAACTGGGATTATAGGTGTGTGCCACCATCCTTGGTCCACTATACCATATAATATAAGTTATTAAAGTAGCAGAACTTACATGGAGAAGGAAGGTAGGATACAGGAAAACTCTCTATACTATCTGCTTAATTTTTCTAGAAGTCTAAAACTGCTTTAAAAATAGCTGGCTAGCGCTGGGGATTTAGCTCAGTGTGTAAGTGCCTGCCTTGTAAGCATGCAGTTGTGAGTTCCATCCCCGGTACAAAAAAAAAAAAGAGAGAGAGAGAAAGAAAGAAAGAAAAAGCTGGCTTACTGGGAGGGTACAGTTTGAGTTCCTGGCATCACACAGGAGGACTGGGTGGGCACTGAAGGACTTACTTGCTTAGGCTTCATCCATGTGAGTCTGACCCATTTCACCAAACCAACCCTACAAAGAGTGCTGAAGGATTTTCTAGAGAGAGAGAAAGATGATCACAGTTCCAGGAACAGCAGCAGAGGGGGAATCACTGAGCAGGCAGTCAAACTGAATGGAGGGGAAAAGTTGGGGGGGCAGCAATGCCAGGAGGATAGTATGGCAGAGATCAACAGTACATGTTGGTTATAATTAATATAGATGCCCTCAATTCACCCATAAAAAAGAAACATGGGTAGAGTAGATCAGGAGACAGGATCCATCAATGTACTGTAGACAAGAAACATATCTGACAAGAAAAAAAATTCATGAACTGAAGGTCAGAGGACAGAAGACAATGTTCTATATAACAGGGACCCAGAAGAAACCAGGGTCAACTTCCCTTTCAACCACAGAATGGATAAAAAAGATATGGTGCTTTTATAAAATGAAAGCTACTTCGTTATGAAGAAGGATAATTTTGAGGCTCTTGTAGGTAAATGGATGCCTCTTGAGGTCATGCTCATATGGTTCAGATTCACGTGGGTGGACATCATGTTGTCTCCCTAGTATAAAAGCCTGAAGGAGTTAGTGGGATCCAAAATGTACAATAGATATTGTGAAAGTGAAAGGGGAGGAAAGGTCTAAAAAGGGAAGGTGGTAGCCCTTGTTAATTTCCCAGTCTCTTGTTTTGAAGCCCTGTATTGTTTTCATTGTTTGGTTTGATTCTTCTTTGTTTTGCTTGATTTTATTATGTCTGATAGTATGGGCAGCTATTTTGAAGATACCAAGATATACTATGGTAGCCATGGTTGGTTTCCTATTATCTTGTTTTGAAGTCCTATATTGTTTTCATTGTTTTGTTTTGATTGGTTTTATTGTGTTCTGTTTCATCTGATTTTATATGTCTTATGGTACAAGCAGCTATTGTGAAGATAATAACAGGCATTATGGTAGCCATTGTTGATTTCCAATTATCTTGTCTTGAAGTCTTGTGTCACTTTTATTGTTTTGTTTTGTTTTGTTTTGTACCAGAGATCGAACTCACGACTGCGGGCTTGCAAGGCAGGCGCTTATGCCGTTGAGCTAAATCCCCAGCTTATTGTTTTGTTTTGATTGGTTTTATTCTGTTTCATTTTATTTGGTTTTCTACTCTTTAAAATAAAAAAAAAAAAAAATGGGGGGTTGGGGATTTAGTTCAGCAATATAGGCTCCTGCCTGGCAAGTGCAAGGTCATGAGTTCGATTCCCAGTACCAAAAATAAATAAATAAAATTTTAAAAAAATTAAATAGCTGGTTATTGTAAAAGTATACATACATAGGGTTAATAGGTGTGTATACACGCAGACATAAATATATATGTATGTATGTATGTATGTATGTATGTTTATATTTAAAGTGTTACTATCTCACAATCAAGAAAGAACTATTTTGAAAAGTTATAAAAGTATGAGAGAAAAGCACTAATAGGTTAAGAGCAGTTTCCTATAAACCAGTTGGACCTCTCACTTGCCAGGCGGGTTCAGGGCCGCTGAGCTATACCCTTGGCGCCCCCTGATTTTAAAGCTTAGATTGCCCTTTTGAAACCATAGGAGCAGAAACCAGACACATACCTACTTCAGCCACCATGCACATTTCAGTGTTGAAAATCAGGACCGCCCCTCTCTCCTCCCCCTCTCCAGCTCTGTTTGCCTCCAGCGAGAGAAGTAAATAATGCATCAAAAACAACGGAACAAGGAGGGGAGCTCCCTAGCTGAGCCAGAGCAAACATGTAGATCCCCGAGTTCACAAAACTTCAGAAAAACCCAGACCCACAGCAATGGGGCTGAGTCCTTAAGAGCCGCCCTGCTGCAGCTGAAACACAGCTCGGATCTTTCCGAGCTTTCTTTCTCCCTTTCGAATAACTGACTTTTACATTTTAACAATTGCCTGTGGTTTCTATTATAATTATGGAGACCACAACACAGACCTCCATGAGAGGCAGCACATGGTATGAATCTGGATCCTAGATGGCACTGGACCACACTGGAGTCTAGCTCCCTTGGTGCTCTGTTCTGTCTGTGTGGCGGAGGGCGGGTTCCTTGACTTCTCTGAGTTTTGGTTTCTACACGGTTTCAAACAGAGCTGCTGGGTGGGTGGGACAGAAGTTCCCTGGGAGCAGACACAGTCCTCTTAACGACAGGGGGAAGTAAGGGACAAGACACCCCCTTGCATTTATGGTGGTGTTCATTATTTCATTTTTCAGACCACTTGGCTGCTTTTCCCCTGAAATGCTACCACCCGACACCAAGGATTTTTGTTCTCACTAGGTGTTTGTCTGCTGAAAAAGCCAAGAAGTGAGAAATGAGTATTTTAACTGGTGTCCAGCAATTCTGCTAAGGTGCTAACCATTCCACAAAACCCAGGCTCATTACTCGACACCCAGTAATGCTGCTGCTTCTGGGAAGGGGCCTAGCAACTGATGCATTTACCAAACAGCCAGGAAAATCCTGTGATTGGAGGATCCAGGAGACCATCACTCCATATGATTCCATTTATGTCGTCTACCCCACTCGGGATCTGTTCTTGTGCTCTTCAACATAATTTAAAGTTCAATATATTTAAAACTCAGTGTAGGGCTCGGGATATAGCTCAGCAGCATAAGTGCCTGCCTGGTAAGTACAAGGTCCTGAGTTCAATTCTTGGTACAAAAAAAAAAAAATTTGTCTGCCTCTTGTTAAAATTCAGTGTAACAAAACAAGAGAGCTGGAATGAGCTGACTTATCGGTGAGTAACTTGCATAAATAATTGAAAGCACCATGAGGCTCTTATAGGATTTAGGGCCATAATCACCCCATTAAGCTGTCAGTCCTCCCCATTGCCAGGGGCCTGCTTAAATAAAGGCCAGACCGGCAGTGTTCCCAGTAGAGGAGTTCGGTGCTCTTGCTATGTGTCTGAACTGATCAGTGTCTCCAGAGCAGCTCTCACCTGACTGTCCCAGTTTCTGAAGTTAGATGTTTCTTTTGGGTTTTCAGTTCCGCACACTGGTGTCTGCTTTGACGCTGCCTTTTCCACCCACTCCCAGGTAATTACCAGGTTTCCTGGGTCTTGCCTTGGGATTGTCTCTTGGCCACCATCTCTGCACTGCCAGGACATCACTCATACTCTCTAACGTACCAAGTGAGGGTCTCAGAATTCTTCTGAACTCTGTCTGCCTTCATGCTTGCTTGAAAACAAACCACAAGGGCCTGGGGTATAGCTCAGTGGCACATGCACCTGCCTGGTAAGTGCGAGGTTGTGAATTCAATCCCCAGTACCAATAAATAAATAAATAAATAAATAAATAAATAAATAAATAAATATTTAAAAAAACACAAGACTGCCTTGATGTCCTGCTACTGCAGGACAAAAATCTCAGCCCCTCACCTGACCTACAAGGCCTCCCTATCTGGTGCAGATCTTGGTTTTCAGTAAGCACCCACCAGCCTGATCTGTCTTCGTGTCCTGCTTGGCCTCCAACCAGACTGAAAGTGCCCCTTTCCTGGGATTCCGGCTCCTGCCGGGAGGCTTTTCCTCCAGCCTAGCCCTTCGGGTAGGACCTCTTGAGCTGAACCGCAGTGACAGCAAGCTGTGGCGCCACACGCTTGTATGGTACGCACCCCAGTCCTCAGAATGTGTGGCTCCAATCCTGGGCCCACCACACCAGCGTCACCTGTGAGGAATTTTGTTAGGAACTTCCTGTTAGGCAGTTTGTTAGGAATGCGTGTTCTGAGGCCTCGCTCTTGAACTACCAGATCACACTCTGGAGAAAGGTGCATTGTAACCAGCCTGGAAGGTAACCCTGATGTTTGTGCACAGTTGAGAACCATTGGATTGAGGTTGAGGCTCCAGGGCCCAAGCAATGCGGTGTCCCCCTTCTTAGCAGCAAAAGTGCAAAAAGGTGCCTGAGAGAGAACTTAGAATCCTTCCCTAAAAAGAGCCAGTCATCTTTACAGCTTGGGCCTTCCTTCGAAGGCCCACACTTGCCACAAGATATGGGAGCACAACAAGTGGCCTGTGTCAGAGAATCTTTTACCTATAGAAGCAGTCACTTCCTCTGGTCCAGGGCAAAGTCTGCATGATGTTCAGGGGGCTGCATGATGATACCCAAAGAGAGAAGGATTCAAAAGACGCTAGGCCTGCGATTCGTCCAGGCACAGGCACCCTGGGCAGTCAAACAGGGGTGGACATTGCTGAATGGTAGAGGTGTCACCTGAAGTTAACTTTCACCCTGGGAGGGCAGTGTCGTTGTCCCTCAAAGAATTCAGGGTTTGCCAAGAATGGCTTCAGGAAGGTTTTGAACCATGCAGGGCTTCAGCCTTGGTAGGGTTTGGGCTATGCAGGGCCAAATGACAACAGCGACACCATGTGGCAATCAGGAAGTAGGACAGCTGAGCTGCTGAAACCCCGGGGTTCTGTTTGGATGAGAATGTACTGGCTTTGGAGGTGTGTAAATCCCAGATTCTTTTACATATTAGAGAGAAGCAAGAGCCTTGAGGCAAAACAGTGGGCTTTCTACTGCTAAAACAGATTCCATAATTCAGGAAGCCTCTGCTCATCCGTGGAGTGGAGCAACAACTGGGCGTAAGGACAAGCTTTAGAAATACTAACTTGTGACTATGTATTCAGCGGTCCCTTGGTTTGGGATGGGTATTGGTTCTAGGGACCTCACCACCACTAAAATCTAAGAAGCTCAAGTTCCTTATACAATAGCATAGTTCATCTTCCCAATGCTTTAAATCATCTCCAGGTTACTTCTTTTTTTTTGGACCGGGCATCAAACTCACAACCTTGCACTTGCCTCACACTTGCCCAGCCGGTGCTTACACCACTGAGCTAAATCCCCAGCCCCTCCAGGTTACCTTTAATAATACAAACTAAATAGTTGCCATACTGTGTTAATTAATTAGGGTATAATGCAAAGAAAAATGTCTGTACATGTTCACTACAAATGCTATTTTCCCTAAAAATATTTTTGATCCATGATTGGCTAACTCCACAGATACAAAACCCAAGGATATGGAGGACTGGCTGTATTCTTCCAATGCCCCCACAACAAGCTGATAGCCAGGGCAGGCTCTTCTGCTTTCTGTCTCTGGTGTTTTTATGAGCAGAAACAGTCTGAGGTCAGTGGCTCTTCCCACCCTTTGTAAAAACCTGTCTCCTTTGGAGAGTAATGACTGGTGGTGCAGTGAAGCCACCAGAGGGTGAGAGAACAGAGAGAGGCCCTGGACAGTGGGGATATTTGAGCATCCCACTCTGCCTTCATGACAGTGTCAGCTGGGGACGACCAGGGAAGGAAAAACACCAACAGAAAGGCCGCGGCTCCCAAGCTCCACCAAGATTTCCACGTGCCAAGTGCGATAGCGAAGCAGCACAGTCATGGGGGCTGGACCAACAAGCATCTAAGTGGTGGCCCTGGGAGTGAGAAGGAGCCAGACCACAGCCTCAATATATCAGGCTTTAACAGAGGGGAGACCCAAGGACAGCTGCCACGGGCATTCCCAACAGCCTGGGGGAGTAAGGACTCAAAGCAGAACTGAATCATTTGAAAGAAAACAAAATTTTACTGTGTACACATAGAGCACTTTTTGGTGTCTGGCACTCAGATGCAGAATGACTCACAGGAGCTGGTGCCCCAACTCTCCTTCTATAAACATCTCAACTTCAGGACAGATTCATTGCAAATCCCTGGAAAGGAGAGAGGCGGATTGTTCTCAGCAGCGGCTGAGTTAATTAGCACAGGGCCCTGTGCTGTGGCTTATTGAGGACAATCTTGTTTTCCATTGTGAACAGGAAGTTGTTTCTTTGGGCTTGTTCTTGGAAGATACTTCTTTCGTTCTCAATTTGCATGCCAATGAAAGGCATTTCTTCTTCAAGGGAAAATAATAATGGACTAAAGCTGAGGAACAAGCAACAAAAGACCTTTGAGCTGCTGTTATTCTTTAGTCCAGCTGTAACATAGACCCTGGACAATTCCCCCAAGGTTCCTAAGAGGTCACAGGACCCCACGAAGATGGAGCGGGAAGAGCAAGACCTTGAATCCGAGCCAGCAGCGATTTTTTTTTGCAAAGGACTCCAGAAAAAAAAATTTCCTCTGTTAGTTTTATAATCATCAGAACCAATTTAGAAGTCTGGTTAAAATTATATATGAAAATTCTTGTCCTGGCACACTGGTAAAATGTTCATGAACAAGAACAGCTAAAAAGATCTGGGGAGGGCAGGGGACACTACCATTAGTAGAGGACAGGAGTCAAAGGTGCTGTTTAGGATATCATTCTGTGACTTAACCAAAAAAAGAAACCTGTCCCATCTGATCACTATCTCCCTAATATTCATGCCGAGAGGTTCCAAGTATTTCCTCCGGAAACCACATAACCCAAGCCACCCAAAAATGATAACCTCAGGCATGGCAATTTCTGCCAGCAGGGGTCGCTCTTACGTCCCCAAAGCAAAAAAAAAAAAAAAAAAAGTCACTTTGAGTCTGAATGTTTTGAAAAGCTATAACGAAGCAAGCTGTGAGTAACCCAAAGTTTCAGTGTGACAGTCTTATTTAATTTTTGTTGCATGGAGCTCTAGTTCATTTCCCTAATGCCTGCAATTACAGGCTCCCGGAAGTTGGGCTTTATTGGTCAAAAGGGTTGTTTTAACCTGACCAAAGACCTACCTATTCATGAGTTGAACCCATAAGTAGTTACTAGTTGGCTCCAGTGTCCCTGGTCAATGTCCATGCTGGGGGCTGAGCACTCAAGTCCACTGGCCCTCTGCTTGTGAATACCCCGCAAAACTGTGGATGTACAACAGTATGGTGGGAGTTCCAGTTGGGAGCCATGGCAGGGAATCAGGGCCTGGCTGAGGATCCTAATGAGCAACCACTGATGAACGAGGCACATCTGCGAAGCTGTAATGCACTGCCACCGTGTGACCTAAGAGCCAGGTTCCTTGGCTTGAGAATCCCTGTCTGAATCCTGTTTCATGGTCCAGTTCCTACAATGGACTGTTCTCTGGAATGCGTACCCCACTTGGCCTCAGATGAAGCTCCTGGGAAGCCTGGGTCTTTCCCATTTTGAGTTGATTGTGAAGCTGAACAATTTGGAGTGCTGCTTTAATGCAAGACTATAATTTCTTATTTAATCTTAGAGCAGGAAAAAACTTATGAATTTTCCAACCTCTGCAAACTTAGCTAATCACCAAGAAGGGTAAGAACCATTGCTTCATCATCTGAATGGCGAGGATCATCTTACATATTCAATGGTAAATTTCCCCAAACAAACTGAGCAAAGCAAATGCTGAAACAGACAGTGAGCTGGCCATGCCTTGGGCTGTGTCCACCCTCCATAGCTGGCCCCTACCTGGACAAGTCCACACCATCAGGGCTTCTGGGAGGATCTCCTCCCTTCTTGTCCCCAGGTGACTGCACAGATCTTGGACTCTGAGCTGACGAAGTCCGCTGGACCAGAAGGAAGAGAAATTGAAAAAGAAGTTAGATCAAAATCTGTGAAAACACAGAAATGTTTTCAACAGGCCACTGGTTACCACACTCAAGATGATGGCCAGATAGGAGCCATAACAATCTCCATGCCAGTTGAATGATTTGCCTAATGAGACTCTCCTCCCCTGATCTGGAGGCTTCAGCCTCCATCTGTGCTTGTGAAAAGCCAACCAGAGCTAGAGGACAGGATCGAGACAGTGTACACCTGAAATCACCTAACTTGCACACTTATAAAGTGCCCTGGATCCCTCACTTATGAACTATTGCTACCATCAGGTGCATGATTTTCATAGTTGATTGTATCTCACTAGTCATAATACAGTGTGAGCGGTATTTTTATATCAGGCTCCTGAATTTTAAAAATTGAAACCCAATTCCTGCCTCTCTGTTATCAGACAAACCTCAGCTACCAACTCTAACATCCAGGCCTTCCTTCCAAGCCCCACAGTATCCACACTGAATAGTCCACAGATAATTTAACAGCTAAACCTCCAGCCTTGGTTTCCATGGTCCAGATTTCTTTCTAGTAATTCTAGAAAGATGTTAACACATTTAACAGCCCAGATAGATGCAAACAACAGATGGAGTAAGGAGGCAGATCTCTTCTCTAACTAAAAAAGGGGGCAACTTTATTTCCTCAACCAAAGGAGTAAAATGAAGGCTCTCACTCAAGAGCTCTGACTCACCTCTGAAGAAGAACATAGGGCCAACCTTTCTCCTCAAGCCCCTCCTAGAAATCTAATCTGCAAAAACAATACCAGTTCTTTCTAGCAGAAACAGTTCTGAACAGAGTCAAATATGAACTGGCCATGGCAGTGCTTGCATTTTGGAAGGCTATGACTGGAAGATTACAAGTTCAAGTCCAGTCTGGGCAAATTAGGGAGACCATGTTGCAAAATATAAAATAAAAAGAAGCGCTGGCGTTGTGATCAGTGGAAAAGCTCTGGGTTCAATCAGTACTGCAAAAATTAATTAACCATAAAAGCAACAGAGCTGGGGGTATAGCTCAGTAGCAGAGTACAAACTTAGTACGTGAAAAGCCATAGGTTTAATGTCAAACTTGCATATATATATATATATATATATATATATATATATATATATACAAACAATCAAACAAATAAATCAATGCAAGGAATAGAGCTATCCCCATAAATGGCACCTTCCCTGCACTTTTCAAAGAGCTTTAACATCCCTTTTATTCTTACAAAACCCCTTGTTTACTGAACAGGCAGGTAAAACAGTGTTTTTTCATTTTCCAGATAAGAAACAAAGATTAGGTGGCTTCTATTCAGGTCTTCTGCTTTGAAGTCCATTGCTCTTTTCACAGCAATATGATCATGCAACACATCGGTAGTACCTTCTCTGCTATAACGATAATAGCAAACGTAATATTATAAACATTCTCTATGTGCCAAGTACTGTTCTTGTAAGCACTTTATCTATTTACATTGATGAAATCCTTATAATTCCCTTTTACAGAGAAGAACACAGATACCAGCACAGAGAAGTCTCCGGCCCAAGGTCACACAGTTTAGAGACGGTGCAGCTGAGATTTGGACCCAGATGATCTGGCCCCAGAGTCAGTGCTCTTGAGCATTACTTTGTGCTACTTCACCAAACAGTGGAAATTGTTGCTTTATGATCTCTGCCATCTTGTAACTAAAACAACCCTGCTCCAAGTAACTAAAACAACCAAGTATTGTGAATAATGTGGACAAGAAGCCAAATCTGAGGGTCAGAATTGATCCTAGAATAGTTCATGGCAGAGAAGAGGCAATCTATAAATATTTGCTGAATGTACGAGAAATTAATTATTCTAATTTTTCTGGTAGCCACTTCTACAAATCAAGGGACACATACTTAGCCCTGGGAGCTCTCGCATTTGTTCTGTTTCCTGCTGTGTCTTCTTGTCTTTGTGTCTTAGAATCTTCCCTTCCAGTTTTCTCATCCTAGCAACAGTGTTAAGCCCTATTGCTTACTGGATTCCTGTTCCGTCAACGGGGGTCACTGCAAACAGCAGGCCATTCTAGAGTTACCCTTCACACCTCCAAATAGCAGCAGGCTGGGAAAACCATCAGCCCCCACATGATGAAGCACTACCCAGTTGCTTCTTCAAATCTTTCCTTTCCTGCTACTGCTTTGGTAAACAGTCTTCCTTGACTCTGAATATCCCAGAGCCTTGGGCTCTATTCTTTTACAAGCTCTAATCCTTTAAAGCAACATTTAAACAGTTACAGCAACTTTCCAGTCCTGAAAAATTCCTCTGTCAAGAGCTAAAGCACTCACCATTTAAAAAATTAGTTTTCATTCACTTTACTTACCTCTTACATGGGCTGCATTTCTCTGACCCTGCCAGTCAAAATAATTTAAAGCATGCTTAATTAGCCCGGCTAACTCAAGACCAAAGTGTCTACCCACACTGCCCACTCTTGGACTGAGGTTCTTGGGTTAGGGCAGGCGAATGCTGGGAAGTAGACCAAAGGTCATCCCTATGGCACCAGGAGTCGGATTTCAGAAGCAACTGCCAGGCTGGCCAAATATGGAGGATGAACACATGCGCTATGCTGCAGCCAGCAGCAGCCCATCTTTCTGTCAAGGGAAGACAACTGTTCACACCAGTTCTGCTAAGTCATCCCTGACCTGTTTTCACCTCCAGGGTGAACAGGAAAGACTGAAGTCAATGCGACCCAGCCAGAAGGCTGGCCAAGGGGACCACCGGCTCTTGTGAGGCCCACAAAGGAAAGAGTGCGTGAATGGGGCCTCAGTCTTCCCTGAAGGAGTGCTTTCTGACCTGATGCAGTGTGATACACTGGAGGAAGTGAACAAGCTTTGGAGGCAGAATGAGCTGAGCTGAGCTTTTGTTGGTGGTGTATGTCTGTAATCCCAGCATTCTGGGAGACTGAGTTAAGAAGATCACAAGTTTGAGCCCAGCTGGGGGAATTTAGAGAGTATCTCAAAACAAACAAACAAACAAACAAACAACACACAAGATGAAAGGGCTGAGAATCTGGCTCAGTAGCTCAGTGCTGGGTTTGATTCCTAACACTGGGGAAGGCAGAAGATGGAGAAAATAACAACATGGTGTCCACAGCATGATTTCAATGACTATGCCTCATATATAAGGCCTGACCACCTTCTGGGTAGGCCCTGGAGTAAGAGGTATGGTATGAGCTGGTATCTGTCAGAGAACCTGGGGGAGCTTCTCCCTAGGGTCTATCTGCACAGTCTGTAAGTATATAAATATTCTAAGTAAAAAGTTTAATTAAAACAAAAGCTATAAGTTCCATTCTTGTGGAACTTAAAGTTTAGAGAATGAATGAGTAATATACATTCAATAAATGTCTGCCTTTCCTTGCTCAAAAGCGTTTGGGTCACAAGTGGTGGGCATTAACCTAAGATGACCCAGAGACCTCAGAGATGCAAGAGTTGACACACTGATTGCTTTAGTCAGCAGGGGTATCTTTGAGACTTCAAAACCATGCCCAATATTGATGTGCTGCATGCATTTAATATGTTAGAAGTGGTGTGTTTCAAGGAGGGGTGGACAAGGTGAGCAAACCCAAATCCTTGTGCTTGATCAGTTCGCCAACTCGAGATTGCTTCTCTGCCTGTAAAATGGGGACCACAGTCCCTGCCCTTCTCATGTGAGTAGCTGGCAATGATAGTGGTATGGATCCATACACATAGGAGGGAGTCCCTATTCAAGGAGCCAGGTGGTCAGGGTAGTGGGCAATGTGCTACCACGTTTCCTTGGGTAGACTTGAAAAACTGCCTCAAAAATAATTATTATTTTGGGGGGCCCACAAGAATTCCTGTGTCCATGGGATCTCAGGCTGCAGCACCTTGAGGTTTGACTCAAAAATAAAGGGGAAGGAGCCTGAATACAGTGTTTTTATACGAAAATTTACTACCAAGATTAGCTGTGAGCCTTTGAGTTCTATATCTAAAGGGCCATAATCATGTTATCTATAAAAGGAGATCATAATCACAGGCTGTTTTGAGGGTTAAATAAAACTATTTGTGTATCATTTAGCATATGACTAGGTCACAGTAGTCATCACATATGCTAGTGATTATTACTGTTTTTTATTAGAAGGACAGATTTAAAAGTCATTAACTGAGACCTCTGGTAGCTGTCTCAGCTTAGAGCCAGTCTGTTTGTACACATTAGCACAATCAGCCCTGCCTCTAGGCCAGGGGGTCTTGCCACTCAGCTGTGGAAACAGATGAGCTCCATTAGAGAAGCTCTCCATTGTTATGTATGGAATCCGTGGTAATTTTCTTTTCTCAATTCCTTTCCCATGAAATGCAGTTAAATCATCCAAAGCCCACACACTGCCACGAGAATATTAGAAAATGCTTGTTGCAGCGTGTTATGGTTTATATCTAGATGTCCCCCTGACCGAAGCCTCATGCACTTATTGATGGGGCTTTGTGGAGGTTGTCGGATTATGGGGCAGGATAGCTGAATTGCTGATGGGAGATAGGACCTGGTAAGGAAAGATGAATTGCTGTAGGCTTGACTTGGAAGATTGTATCTCCCTTCATAGTTCCTCTGTTAAAGGCTGCTTGCTTCCTGTCTGCCATGTCTTAAGCAGCATTGCTTCATCATGCCCCTGTGCCATGCCATCTTGGCTTGGAGTTACTAGACAATGGACTGAAACCTCTGCGGAGTGTGAGCCAAAATAAATCTCTTCTCCTTTAAGTTGTGGGTGTCAGGTTTTTTGTCTCAGGGACAAGGAAGATGACTAAGAAACAGCGCTAGTCTAGGCCTCTGGGTTCCTCAGAACTGAAGAAGGCACCTTTTTGCTCCACTCAGTGCAGACTTTGGTAGCTGTCAGTGACACATATGCGTACTTATCTATGAAGCAAAATAATAACAAGAAAAGGTGGATCTCAGTCTGGCAGAATCGCACTCCATCACCTTTCTAAAGAGTGACCAGACTCCAAGGACAGGTTAGGCGGCACAGATTTTCCTCCCATCCTGGTCCTTTGTTTCTTGGATGCCAGAGAATTTGCACCAGAGCCCACAGTGCTGAGGCATCCTCAGGAGCTAACCTCAGTCCCTGGCTGCTTCATGTATACTGAGCCAAGACCTGAAGAGATGTGGCTGGGAGAGGGCCGGGCAGGGAAAGCGCACACACCAAGCTGGCTCTAGAGCCTTCTGAGCTTGATGACCACCTGCTCACTGTCAGATTGGAATGCAAACAGCAGCCACCAGGAGAGAAGTTCAGCCAGGCCTTTGCACCTGTCTTCTTGCTTCACCACGTTGACTACTGTTTCCAAAGTCGAAAATCATGTTTTCTGAAACTCTAGCTACAGAAACACCCAGACAGTGAAACTGTTTGAAATGAGTGATTTTAAAAGTTAGGTCACTATAATAATGGGACTGAGTGTCTTTCTCTGGTTCTCTACTCCTTCAGAGTCACAGACCAGGGTCATGACAACCTCATGGGCCAGGTGAAGTCCAGAAAGTGGCTGCCCGGGCAGGTTCTGTCATTGCTCTTCCTCTCTGGAATCTGGGTAATGAGAGCTCACGGGCCTTTTCTGGGCTCCCAGAACTAAATAACTATCATACTCACTTTCATGACTTGGGATCACAGGCTGACATGGCCCTTATCTTACCATGGAGGCTTTCATGTCAGTCATGATGCCTGAACCCTAAAAAGGGATGTCTGGTGAAGGCTATGCTTGAGCCAGCTCCATCACCACCTCTGTTCCAAGGAAGGACTTGCACAAGCCAGGATCTGACACCCAAGGGTGGCCCAGGCTCACCTTGGCACAACATTCAACATCCCACTGGCCTCACAGACTTGGTTACACACACAATTCTCTGTTCCTTTCCTACCAGTATGTACACAGGAAGGCAAGTCCCCAGGGAGGAAAGGCCAGGAGTGAGTATGCTCTATCTAAGGAGGGTCAGTGCTGCCAGCCTGAGGTCTGCCAGGAGGTCTGAGTGAGTCAGTCATGGCAGGGAAGCAGCAGGAGTAACAAGCAGGACTCATAGTGAAGTAAAAGCAGCTGCAAGGGTCTGATTTGAGGTGCAAAAACCTCAGCTCACTAAAAGGAAATATCCACAAACTGATAGATCAGGCTTCAGTGTAGAGTAGGAATTTTTCTCTGTCAATGGCTTCTCTTCCCCTGGAACACAGAATGGAAACTAAATCCATATTACTACATTTCAGGCTAAATAGCATTCATGCTGATGAAACAAAAATAAAACAACCATGACAGGTCATCAGGATCCAAAAGTTGAACTACTGTGATGTTATTAAACTTGACCTCTTGAATAAGAGAAAACACTCAGTGATTCAGTTAACAGTTTAGTTCTTGCCAATAAATTTCAAAAGCAAATGCAATTCACATAATTTGTTGGCCCACTGCCAAGAGGCTCAGAGAAGACGCTGATGCCTCCACTTCCCTTAGTGACTGCATCAAGGTCCTGCCACCCAGGCACCCGTTGTTTCCCTCCAAGTCCCAGGCTGCTGCATGCACCTCTGTGTCATCTCACCTATTCTCCATCCCCACACCTTTCTTTGTCCCTAGATCAGCAATCTTCACCTTCCTCAAATATCTCAGGACCATCACAGACAGATCCTTGACCTTCCCACTTTGCCTAACTCCTGACTCACCCCAAGAACCCACTATCTTGCAGTTCTGCCAAGGGCCCGCTGACTTTTTCATCACAGTCACAGAATGACAGGCTTGGCAATAATTAGAAAATGTATTGCTCCTAATGTTACTTCTGAGCCATTTTGTCTCTCCTCATTTGAAAAGCCAGAGCAACCTTCATGTCCTGATGCACAAAGAGCACCCCCTTTCCTCCTTCCACAGGGATGTACTGTACCCCCAGGCACGCCCCTCTGGATTCCTAGGAATTCTTGCTCACTATTATCCCAGGTCCTCTGCATCCATCCAGAATAGTGAACCATGGAACTGTACACTCAAGCATGGTGAAAAAGTAAATTTCATGTTTTTCATTAGCACAATAAAAAAGAAAGATAAAAAAAGAAACAGCCCTGTTTGAGTAGGAATATTATGGACTGTTTACTTGTTGACTGGCTTATTTTCAGTTTTCTTTATGGAAAAGGGAAAATACATTAGGGCAGGCCATGACTGAATCATTCAAATGCTAGGATAGAGCCTGGTAAACAACAGACATTCCATAGCTGTTTTTTTAATTAATTAAATTAATGTCAACCTCTACAAAAAATAAAAATTGCCCATGTTAAAGAGTGTATGAGTCACCTTCCTGTCACTGGGACAATACTGGACAGCATAAAGGAGAAGAGGTTTATTTTTAGATCATATTTCCAGAAGGTTTAACTCATGGTTGCTTGGTTGGCTCCAAGGCAGGAACTGCACAGCAGAAGAGCAGGGTAGAGGAAAACTCTATGCAGCCAGAAAGTGGAGAGACAAAGGGGAGCCATGGGTGAATTCACACCCCAAGTGACTCATCTTTCTCACCGGGCTCCACCTTCAAACAGCTCATTCAGTTAGAAAGTCACCAACGGACAAATCCACTGATGAGTGTAGGACTCTCGTGATCCATTCCACTTCCAAAAGCCCCATATCTGAACATATGAGACTTTGGGGGACATTTTATCTAAACCATAACCATGGAGTACCGTGTGATGTTTTAAATACACATATATTGTATAATACTTAGGTAAGGGTAACCATCTCTATCTCCTCAAACATTTATCATTTATTTATAATGAAAACATTTAAAATCCTTTCTTCCAGCTTTTTGAGATGTACAGTATGTTACCTGTAATTTGGGGCTTCTTATTTCTAACTGTAATTTAATATTTGTTGACCAACTTTAGCCCTTTCTGGCCCATGTCCCCCTGCTCTGGTAACCACCATTTTATCCTTAACCTTTATGAGATCAAATGTTTTAGGTCTCACGTATGAATGAGATGTGTGGTGTTTTTCTTTCTGCTCCTGGTTTATTTCACTAAACATAATGATCTCCACTTCCATCTGTGCTGAGTAAAACCACTGTGTTTACGTGTTGGCTTGTTATTTGTTCACTCACCTGCCTGGCTCCCCAGTAGGTGTAAATTCTATGAGGCAGGAGCCTTCTTTGTTTTTGCTCCTCTGTGGATCCCTAGCATCTAAACAGGCTCCTGCCACTTGGCAGGGAAAGGAATGGCCCTTGGCAGGGAATTTGTAACTGAGCTTTTGAGTTCTGCTCCAAAGCGCTTTGCCAGACCATGGTCTCTTCCCCTGGAAGAGGCATCTTTAGGATCCCTGGACTAAAGGCCTCCAAACTGGGTTCTTGTCCCTACCTTCTCACTGATTGGTAGCAGTGGACAATTGCCTTACCCTTCTTACTGACCACATAAAACTGAAAAATGATGGGAAGGGAACAGATGGGGGCTTGCTTCCCACTCTAATTGCCAAAGGTTTCTCCCAGAAGCCTTAGCACCTAAGGCCACATAACGCAAGCTGAACTGATGGGTAATGGGTGAGCTGGTGGTCTAGATTCTGTTCTCTCAATTTCCCCTTGACCCTGAGCCCATCCCTGAAGCAATGCTGGAAGCCCCAGGATTCTCCAGAACAGTTTGAAAACTTCCAGCCTGGCCATTCTTTCTGACCCTCTGGAGACCAGAGTTCTGTGACCTGGGATGGTTATCCCTCTGAGCCTCTTTCGTTGACTGTAAGATGAGGGTAATCACCTGATGGACATGGAATCCAACATAAGTCTTACTCATCATGGAATCTTGAGGAGAGCCAGGTAAAGCTTCAACCCGCTCTATGCAAATCGCTATGTTGTCTCACAACGTCAAACGTCACTCTTTGCTGGAATATGTAGAAAACACACTTACCTGGCAGCCACTTTCAGGTATAGAGCAGCTCTTTCTTAAAGCAAAGAACATTTATGTGGAGGGCTGACACACCTGGACAGGTGTGACGGGGCTTCATAGCAGGCCTGCCAGAAGCTGAGCATTTTCCTGCCTCCCCCACCCCACTCACAAGCACACACTGCCCTCCATGTCCCCACAGGAAAACCTGCTGTGACACAGAGGCACAGCTTCTTCATTTGTTTCCTCCCCTCCAGCTGTGAGCACAGTAAAAACTGAACTCAGCTCAGTGCATTATTGCATAATGACACCAACTGCTAATTCCAAATTTGATGTACCTTTTATGACAAATCAGTCATAAAATCAGTGGTGGCAAAGCCACCACACCAATCCAAGCCTCGATCCGGGACAAAGAAAATCACAGTATCAGAGGCTGGAAGGATTAGTTCCGGCTCCCAGCATCTGCATTCCATTCCGTTAACAACATAAGCCTTATTCAGCATCTCACAGCATGTCAACCAAGCCACTTCTTGGATACGCACACCAAAATGTTATTTCTAAAAAGCTAAACATGTACAGTTGATTTCTACTGTGTTTTTCAATTTACTGGGGGTGGATGGGAATAAGCGAGAGAAGAAGGAAGAGAAAACTTAATATTCAAGCACACATGTCACACCACATGCTTCATCCATCTAGATGCTGGGGAGGCACCACGCAGAACACCGCATGCCCCATGCCTGCACCACGCAGAACACCGCATGCCCCATACCTGCAGAGGCTCAGGGTTTGGAGGCCACAGGATGATGTTACTCAAGCTAGCATCCTCCTGCCGAAGACAAAGGGGTCTCACTGTCAGCAGAAACCCCGGGAACAGGCGCCCCACAGGACCTAGGGTTTCTATCCCCACGCTGAACCCGCGCAGTGTACTCCTGCCCTGCCTGTGACCACTCACATGAAATCAGAGAAGAGAGAGGAAGCTGTGGCCTGAAGATGGTTGAACACGATAAGAGCTAAGTCTGGGCAGGCTAGTTCCCCATCCTTGGCCTCAGTGACATGACTGGTCTGCAATGCTTAGTCCTAATTCTGTGCACAGAACATTCATTCAGGCTCACATCTGTCTTTCCAAGAGTTCTCTTGTAAACAGGATCCAGGGACCCCAAGTGCATCTTCACGGGTGAGAAGCCTCCAGAGACAAATGGGAGACTGGGTGGGAGAGGGGAGTGCGTGGAGGCAGAGAAACCAGTTTGGAAGTGTCAGCAGTGGTCCAGGTGTGGGATAGAGATGGTAAGGGAGAAAACAGTGAGACAAGGTGATGGAACGGATCTGTGTTGCCTCTTTGTCTTTTGAGAAACTCCTGCAAGCTATGTTGATGAATGATGATCAAGCTGGACCCACCTGTGCCCCACAGGGTGATAGTCTGCAGTTTGGGCTGACCACGAGAGGGTCCTTTAGTTTAGGCTGGGCACAATGACTGATCACAGAAAGGAGGACACGTGGCACAATCAGGGATGGTCTGATTCCTTCTGGGGGTGCGGGTGGCAGTGGGGCCGGACTATCTGAAAGAAACTTGGAAGGACTGGGCTGCCAGAGGTATCATGTCCTTTTCCCAGTCTGATGACACTCCCTGAATACTAAGGAATTACAGAGAAAAATAGAGCAAGTGCCAGAGAGAGCTGTTGTGTCTTTTGAGTCTCTGGACTTGGTCAGCACTGGAGATAGAGCTTGCAGTCTCCTCAGTTCTTCAAGTCAAAAACCCCTTTCTCTGCTTAGAGTCATTGGAGACAGGCTCCTGTCCCTTTCTAACCCAAAGCCCTAATTATACTAAAAATCAGGAAATCTAAAGGGCCAACCATTCATTAATTGATTCATAGACAAGGGGGTAGCAGTTGGGCAAAGTCAGGAATGATTTCCAGCTGTACATCAACCTACCCAGGAGAAGGAATGCAGGAGCAGGAACAGGAGCAGGAGCAGGGAGGGAAGCTGAGCTGGGTTTGAGGAACTCGGCTAACTGGGGGTGATCCAAGTAAAGATATCCAGGAGACGTGGAAAGATAGCCTGCAATGAGCTCCACGGGGCCAGCAGCCAAACTTCATTCCTACTTGTTTTTCCATGGAAGGCAAATCTTGTTCCAGTCCTGAGAATCCTAAAGGCAATTCTTTAAAGTCCTGGGGGCTTGTGCCTGGCTGAGTTTGGAGATGTGAAACTCGCAAAGCTGGGGAAGCATCTCCTGACTGCTCCAGTAGGACAGAAACTGAGGAGGGAGGATGGGTTTGGGAGCTGGTGGGACGTGCAAAGTGAGGGAAGAGATAATGAACAAGTATGGGATAAGGGTATTTAAATCCCTACAGCATTTTAGCCTTTCTGATTAGTAAAGCTTTGAAGCATTAAAATAGTCCTTGTTTGCGAGGATGGATGAGATGGCCCTCATGCCATGATAAGAGAAGTTTAGTTGATACCACCTTTCTGGCAAGCATTTTGGCAGCATAAGAGCAAAAACTTTTCAAAAGTTCTTACCCTTCACTTGAAAGCAATTCCATTTCTGTAAGTCTATGTTAGCTAAACAATAAGCGTTCCATTCTGGGCAAGGTGGTTAAGTAAAGATAATGTGGAGAAGGTCAGCCACCCTGAACTTAGATTCATGTTGAAATTCATCTCAGGTCAGGAAAGCTAACCCACTACCCTCAGGAGTTCTGTTAAAGCAGTCAAGCAAACGTTCCTCTAACGCAGGAGTCCTCAACCTTGGCATTGGTTCTGGGTAATTCTTTGTCATGTGAGACTATCCTGTGCATTCTAGAATATTTTGCAGCAGATCTGACTTCTGGGTATGAGATGCCACTAGTACTTCAAATCTGCTGTGCTAACCAAAATTATCTCTGGACACTGCCAAACACTCCCTGGAGGACAAAGACACCCTTGGGTCAGAACCACTGCTCTATCCTGTTTGTAGCTAACAGTGGCCTGCAAGGAGTTTGGTGTCCAAACAGATCCATGAGGCCTCAGGGAAAAAGTTGAAGCTGAACTTCTTGCTTTGTTAATGAGGAAGAATAAAGACCAGGGAGAGCTCTCGATTGATGGGATGTCTTCCTGCACTCAGGCACAAGATGAAGCATCCTTTCAAGGGGAGACCCAAGAGGGGGACCTGAGCCAACTCCAGACATTTTGGGGTCCATGCAAGGTTTAAAAATAATTGTTGCCAGCATTTTTTAATGGAAGTTTTCTCTTGCACAATTTCCTAGAAAATAGGCGAAAGCACTTTCAACTCATTGTGTGGGGTTAGTAATACCTCAATACCAAACCAGATGAAAATGAAAACTACAGAACAATATTTCTTATGAATTTAGATACAAGATCTTGCAATAAAATATTAGCAAATAGACTCCAACAACACATCAAAGTAACTATTCATCATGACCAAGAGAAAACCATTCCAGGTGTGCAAAGAGGGTTAAACATTTGAAAACCAGTATAACTGAGTCAGTCAGTAGAATTGGTCACTATAATTCAAGATACTGTCAGATCAAAGAAGAAAGATACTGTGGTGATATCAATTGATGCACAGAAAGCATTTGATAAAACCCAATACCTACTCATGATTTTTAAAAAGTCATAAGCAACCTACAATAAAGAGAAACTTCAACTTGATAAGAAGTATTCCTTAAAAAAAAAAAAAACCTTGACAGCTAATATTTTGCTTAATAATGAAAGGCTGAATGTTTTCATCTTAAGACTGGGAGTGAGGTAAGAATATCACTCTCGCTCTCTCAGTTAGCATAGCACTGGGAGTTCTTGTCAATGTAATAGTGAAAAAAGAGAAAGAAAAGAACTAGAAATCATACAGAATGGAAAGAAAAGAAAAAGAAAATTATACCTGTTTGCAAATAACAACATCCCATACATAGAAAATCCCAAAGGATCAACAACTACAAAACAAATTGGGGCTAATAACTGAACTCATCAATGCTGTACAGTACAACAGCAGCGTGTAAATCTCAGCGCACTGACTATAAGCACAGGGACACTAAAACCACAAACACGAGAGCATTCAGAGTCACTCCAAAGAAAATGTAACCCTTCGGTGTAATTTAAGAAGACATAAATGGGATCTGTGTAGTTAGGACCATCACATGGTGATGATGAGTACCCTAAGATGACCCCTGCATAGATGGAGAGACACGTCACATGCTCGTGGGTTACAAAATTCCATATAGTCAAGAAATAAATTTCCCTCAAATTGATCTATCAGTTTAATGTGGTTCCTCGCCAGTTTCAGTGGTAGATATAGGTTTATTCTAACCTTTATACAGAAAAACTATGGATTTTGGAGTAGTTAAAACAATTTTGAAGAGCTGGGTGGGTATGGTGGCTCATGCCTATAATCCCAGCACTCAGGAGGCTGAGGCAGGAGGATGGTTGTGAGTTTGAGATCAGCCTGGGCTACAAAGTGAGCTCAAAGCCAGCCAGAACTGCATCGTGAGACCCTGTCGCAAAAAGTCAAAAAAAAAAAAAAAAAACAATTTGAAAATATCCAGCCTGGGCATGTTATAGACTTAGACTCTCTCAAAAAGGGGGGGGGGATGTGGGATGCAAGTCAGCGCTGAAAGAGAGAGAGAGAGAGAGAGAGAGAGAGACTTTGTCTGACTTAATGATGTACTATGTAACTGTGGTAATGAAGACATTTAATGAAGTAGAACAGAGAACCCAGAAATAAGTCCACACAAAGGTCTAACTTTTCCAAAAAAAAAATGCCAATTTTTTCACAAAGGTGTAAAAGCAATTCAGCGGAGAAGTAATTTTTTCAACAAATGAAGTAGAGAGATAGATATTAATGAATAAAATACCAAAAAGTAAACCTCAGGCTCAAGAGAATGAGACTATAAACCACAGACTGGGAAAGAATATTTGTAAAAGATGTATCTAAAAGGGGACCACTATCCAAAATACCCAGAAATCTCTTAAAACTCAGCAGCAAGAATGCCAGTAACCCTAACACACACCTCATCAGAGGAGATATACACGGGGTAAGTAGCCTATGAAAAGCTGCTCTTTGCCATCAGGAAATGCACATAAAGTAACAGTGGGGCATTGCTAAAAACCTATGAAAAAGTCCAAAATCCAGAACACTGGTAACACTATATGCTGGTGAATATGTGGAAGAATAAGAATTCTCACTGATTGGTGGAAGCTAACATGGTAAAGCTACTTTGGCAGCAGTTTGGCAGGTTTTTATACAATTAAATACACTCTTATCATATGACTAAGTGATCACACTCCTTGGCATCTACCCAAAGGAGTTCACATCTAGGTAAACACCAAAATCTACACATGGATTTTTATTGCAGGTCTTATTCAAAATTTGGAAGCAACCAAGGTGTTTCTTGGTGGACTTACTGTTTTCAGTAGAAAAGGAAGATGTGGTATGTCAAGACAAATAAAAAATATAAAAAGGGCCGGGGATGTAACTCAAGTCAAAGGCCCTGGATCAAATCCCCAGTAACACACACACACACACACACACACACACACATATTTGGTCTGTAAAAGACCCCGTTAAGTGGATGAATGATAATTTTTATAAGAGAAAATATTTGCAAACCACAAAGAACTACTCTTCACTATATAAAGAACTCTAAAAACTCAACATTAAAACAGCAATAACAATCCAGTTAGAAGTTAGATAAAAGAGGCCGGGTGTGGTGGTGCACACCTGTAAGCCCAGCATTCAGGAGGCTGAGGCAGGAGGCTTGCTGTGAGTTTGAGGCCAGTTCAGGCTACAAAGTGAATTTGAGATTATCATGAACTACCTAGTGAAACCCCGTCTCCAAAATATAAAAAATTAAATAAATAAACAAACAAATCTGAAAACATATTTCACCAAAAAGACTAGTTCCCTATTATCCATAAGGGATACATTCTGATATCTCCAGTAGATGCCTAAAACCTTGCATAGTGCCAAATCCTGTTTTTTTGCATACATACTTTAATAAAGATTAATTTAAAAATCAGGTACAGTAAGAGATTAATAGCAATAATTAATAATAAATTATAGCAATCATATTTTATAAAAGCCCACAGCCTGGGCTCAAAATAAAATACACCTTGGGGTGTACTTAGTAAGAAGGCCCTTGGTTAAATACCTACTACAATATATATATATATATATATATATATATATATATACTTTGATTTATAGAAATGTGTACATTTGATACATTCAGACTACAGTTAATGGTGGGTAACTGAAATTTCAGAAATAGAGATCACAGATAAGGGGAATTATTATCTACAGATGACAAGCACACCAAAGTTTTTCCACATCACTATTCATTGATGAAATGCGAATGAAAACCCTAACAGAATGGTACCAGCAAGTAGTGACAACACCAAATGATAGCCAGGCTGCCAGGAACCTGGGTCACTCATACCGTCGGTGAGAACGGAAAAGAGAACAGTGACTAGTAATAGTTTGGGAGTTCTTTATAAAATTAAATGTACAATCTGCATGGACTCAGCCATTGTACTCTTGGGTATTTATTTTACAGAAATGAAAACATCTACTCACATCTACTCACAAAAAAGAAACTACAAAAGCACTCACAAAATAGCCCCAAACTAGAGATAGCCCAAGTGTGCTTGAACGGGAAGATGATACGATGAATTATATGAAACCTCCATGCTGTGGAATACTATGCAGCAATGAAAAGGATGAACTATGGCTATGCACAACAACTTGTGTGAGTCGTGCTGAGTGAAAAAAAAAGCTAATCTTCATAGGTTGTACTCTGTATAACTCTATTTTTGATATTATTGAAATGACAATATTACAGAAACAGAGCAGATGAGTAGTTGCTCAAGGTGGAGATAAGGAACACAAGCTGAGAGAGATGAGATGAGGCATCTGTTTGCTGTTGTAAATGCTCAGTCATCTTCACTGTTTGATACTGTTGGATAGTTTTGAGAGACAGGAAAACTAGGTAAAGGGTACACTTGATCTCTCTGCATTATTTCTTTAAACGGTGTATAACCTCATTGCTTTTAATTTAAATGCTTATTTTTGAAACATCTATTTTCATAGAAAATAGAGGTTTTCACTTCTTTTGAAGAAATGGGAAAATTCTATAACCTAGGGCCATTTTTTCAATGGCAGCCATCAGCCACTCCCTTACCTTACTGTACCCCCTTTCCTATCCTCTCACACCCACAATTATTGCTGCTTGCCTGCCTCTAAAGCCCCTGCGGTTTGCCAGCTTTTCTTCGGACAATTTCTATTTTGCTGATTGAGAAAAGAAGATTACAGGAGGGGAAAAACAGGGAAATCAATTGCACAATGCTGGCTTTCAGATCCAGTGTTCACATTCAAAGAAAACACCGTTAATCCAAAATTTCCAATCTATGTGAAATAAAAGGGAAAAGATCTCCTCGATTTTATTATGTTATTTTTTAGGGTGCTATATTATTAGCAAACTGAAAATGGATAATAATGAAATTTGAATATATTTTATCATCCCAGCCTTATGCACAATTAAGCCATTAAAGTCCACTCTTCAATTCTGAAAACCTTGCCCAACTGGAGAACAACACTTTAGATTTAATCTCTCAGCACTGATAGCATTTAACATCACTTTTCGTGGGCTTAATTTTATATAGAGGAGGAATATGGAAAATAAGTTTTTATTTGAGCCTCTTCTGCTAAATCTGTTAAAGTTGATGAGAAGAGAAAGTCTGGAGAAAATGTGCCAAGTTCTCATTATGCCAATTTTATAAGCACAGAATAAAAAAGAAGAATTAGTGTTCATGGTTTATGAAAACAGGGACATCCTCAAAGAATTCTGAGAAGGCAATGCAGAGACACCGGCCTACATGCCTGCTTGGACCTGGCATAAGCTCTGCCTTCCATCTGCTTCTCTCTGGGCAGAGACACGAAGGACATATCCGGGGTCAGTTCGAGTTGTACAGTTCCAGGGAGAAGCTTCTTGACACCCACCTTGTGGTCCAAGGTGCTGCTCTCATTGCCCATGGTGAGTCAGGATGCCCAGGGTCCCTCAGAATTTTGTCAGAGGCCACTGGAAGAGAGGGAAGGGTGTCAACATCTGTACCACGGAAGCAGCTCTGAGGTTTTCTCTGCCTGCCCATCTCCCTAAACTCGAAAGCTGGATGATGGCAAATATTTATCTCTGCAGCCTCGTCACGGAAAATTACTTTTGAAGGTTTTTCTTTCGCAAAATGCCACCCAGACTTCTTTCCCAATGAGGGCTGGTGTTTCCATTCCCCACCCTGGGGTTGGCAGACACTTCTGAAAGGCAAGTTTGTTCCTGAGTCAGAGTTAGGGCCAGCGGACACACATGTGCGTAAGTACTAGGGAGCTTAAGGAGTCCTGCTCATTGGGCATTTTCTGTTTCTAATTGTGTTCACTTGGGAAGTGAGTGTGGCTGGTTTCTTACTGTTGGTGACAGTAGAACTCGGCACCAAAGATTAGGAAGCGTGAAATTCACTTCTCTTCAATAACATATGGTTTTCATAGTTTTTACTCTAAATGCTGGTTTCAGCAAATCAGTTTCACTTCTGCACATGTTTTTATGGAAGCAGAATAGTTTTCCTGCTGAGGAAGATCAGTAGTTGGGGCCAGACAAAGAATGGATAATCCTGTCAGTCCCGTCAATCCTGTCAGGCTGCTGAAGCAACCGGTATTGTCTCATCAGTTTCACTCGGTGATGCTTTATTAACTATTATCATAATTAGGACGTTTTCTTACGTCATTCAAGGAGCTGTCTGACCGTTTTGCTGACATCATGCACCTGAGATCATGAGACCCTAAAGCAAACAGGACTGAAACATTACCTCCACTGTTGCTAGAAGGGGAGATTCAGTTATAAAACTTGAAACAGAATATTTTAGAGCTGGGGCCTTAGAGATTGCCAGTACAGTTGGGAAAGTGAGGCTAAAGAAGTTAAGGAACCTTCCAAGGATCCAGCTTTTAGAGACCAAAATCTAGAAATAGATCTCTGTCTCTTCCTCTGTCTGTCTGTCTGTCTCTCCCCCAACCAGGGCAATGGGTATTGAACACAGAGCCTTGTGCGTGCTAGGCAAGTGCTCTACCAGCCTGCCCCGTGCCTTTTAATTCAAGATATGTTCCACAGAAATAGAGCTTTCATCACAGTAATTTTTCAGAAAACTTGTGCTTATTTATTCAGCCATCATTGATGGAGTAACTAGCACATGCTAGGTGTACTGAATCATCACTAAAAAATAAAATGTAACTATTGTGAGAGGTCCCAATTAAAATGCCTCCAAACAGAGCACACTGTAAATAATGTCACCTCTGTGTTCAATTCTTTTACTCATAACTCCTTAATACTAGAATACTATCCGTTTCTTACCATTTCCAATGGACACACACATAATCTCATATAAAACTGATCACTCTGTTTTCTGTTCATTTGGAAGATGTCAGATAATAAGGAAATACTGTTGAGGTTGCACACATCCATAATCACAGCTACTGATGCATAATCACAGTCATATAAAGTAAAAAATTTTTAAAAGGCTGCAGCTGTAGCTCAGTGGTAGAGCAGTTCCCCGGCATGCGCAACGCTCTAAGTTCAATCACCATTATCACCTCCCAAGAAAGAATGTTGAGTGTTACCACCCTTATGCCTCTGTCAGTTATTAAACTCTGATACTCATTCAGCAAATAAACTCAATAATTCTGTTAAAAAGCAAGGCATCTTTAGTTTTTTAAGCAGACTAAACAGCAAAACTGCTCTGGTGAAGTATAAATTTCAGATCCACAAAAGGAAGGTCAGGGCGCATCGGGAATTCTCTCCCAGGGTCTCTGCAACTCTCACTGCCCAGATCAGAGAGGAAGGTACCCACAATCCTGCCATCTGCTTACCTTTGAGGATGGTCTGAGCTTTGGAGACTGCAGCCCAGGGAAAATGTGCTCTCCATTAATTAAGACTTTCTCCTCATGCATCCAGAAACATACGAGGTCTAAGCCAAGGGCCTGACCCACCTCAACCAGTTGGACAAACACTCTGACTCTACACTGACACAGGCACAAACCAGCTGCACTTCATACCTGAGCCGTGGCCTGCTGAGATTATACTAGCTTTCCCAAGCCTGCCCACATGCAATCTGCATTTCCAGCCCATATCTCCCGAGGCCTTTTGCACAGAGGATTTTTCCCTGGTATTACATCAGCAGGGCTTCTTTTAGCAAAGGCTTATCCTTACTAAAGCAGCTCCTGCCAGCCCCATTTGATTGGCTGCACCTGACTCCAGAACTGTCCTGGGCCAGGAGCGCAGTGGCAAGAATCACAGGCTTGCCTTTATGTAACAGTTCAAGCAACAAAACTCTCACTCTAGAAAACAGTCAAATGCTCATTCAGCTTCTTGTATGCACCTGAGAAAATTCCATGGAAAGACAAAGAAAACTTGTGAAACTCCAATGACGTGACAGTCTGGCATTTTGTTAGTGTATGCAGAATGTATTCACCCGGGTGTGGCTGGCGTGCCAGTGACTGAAGTCATCAAAAGCAGCAGGCATGTCTAGATCGCTGATAGGAGGTTGGCCTGCCCACTGGGTGGAGGAGGCCTTGTGGGTTTATAGGACTATGAGTACACACCCAAAGAACCCTCCTGCTCAGTCACTTTGCACCTCCAGGAGTGTGTGTGTGTGTGTGTGTTATAGTGTCAGAATTTTCATTTAAGCAAAATCATCTGCAGAGGCCCACTTGCTGTCACCAGGTAGGACTACTCAGGAAAACAAAACGGCATTTCACCAAAGGCTCGCTGGAGACCAGATATCTTATTTAGCTTCTCAGAGGTATTAGAGAAATTCTAGATGAAGAGGAGGGGCTCAGTGACCCACTTAGGGTTGGTTCATCGGAGTAGAAGTAGACATGTTTCGAGGGATGAATGTTTAAACACAACACAGTCTAGACACAAAATGAATTATTCATCCATAAAAAGGAATGGAGCTCTGGTATACGCAACAACTCCAATGAACCTCAGAAGCATTATGTAAGTGAAAAAAGCCAGATCACGTATTATGTGATTATATTTATATGAAAAACTAGAATAGGCAAATCCACAGAGACAGAAACCAGGTTGGTGGTTGCCAGAGGCTGGGAGAGGGAAAGTAAGTGCTTAATCAGTGCAGAATTTGAGTTTTTGGTGATGGGAGTGTTTTAGATTTAGACAAAAGTGAAGTTTGCATAACACTGTGACTATACTAAATTCTACTAAATTGCTCACTTGAAAGTGGTTATTTTTATGTTATATGAATGTCCTCTTGATTTTTAAAAGTATGTTTCACATCTTGGAGTTCTGCATAAGCTAGTTTGGAAAAAGTTTTACTACTAGGAGAAAAATTTGTAAGTATTTTTTTTTAGTTCATCAACATGAGATTTCAATACAGTTAAGGTCCGGAAGGATGAGAAACAAGAATGCTGGCTTCTAGCTTCTAATAATCACAGGAGAATTTTTTAAATACAGAAAACCTTCCTTATTAAGTAAATCATCTTGGATGGTCCAGTTGAGAATGAAGACGTAAGTCTTCAAAAGGTGGACAAAACATAGTAAGAGCCCTGAGTAAGAGCAGGAAGAACTGGGGGTTTGCTTCAAAGGAGAGGGAGAAGGCAGTGGGGCCTGGCCCTCCCAGAGGAAGATGGGAACGCCAAGGAGGGAATGACCATGCCGCAACCAGTTCACGGCTGTGTACATTTCTGTGACCAAATTCCCTCCACAAACCAACCTCCCAGTCGACTCTGCGGTAGATACAAATGCCTCGAGTGACTGGGGTTTATAGGAGAGTGTGGGTGGGGTAAGAGGGCCAAGCTCCAAGGCTGGGTCTGTTCTGAGTAGAGACTTTCTGTTTACTCAGGTTGCCAAAACAACTACTCAGTCTGGGTGGCTGGAACAACAGACACTTATTTCCTCACAGTTCTGGAGGCTGGAGTCCTAGATGAAGGTGTCAGCAGGGCCTCTCTCAGACCTCTCTCTCTGTGTATCGGTAACTGTGTCCTAATCGCCTCTTCTTATGGCACATCAGTCTTACTGGATTAGGGTCCCCCCATTAAGACTCTCTACCTATAAATACAGTCACATTCTAAAGTCCTGGAAATTCGAATTTCAACGTAGGAATTTTGGGAGAACATGAGCAAAATTGGGAGTCACATGAAAAAGGAAATTTGGAGGCAGAAGAAACTATAGAAAAAGATAATGCTGAGGAATTTAAAGGGGCCTTTGGGAGGCCAATGACATCCACAGTGCTTAGGATGGAGCAGTTTAACATAGTCTGAATCAGAGCCTCAGAAGCACAGAGACAAGAAAGGTCTTGAGTATGTAGAGCCTGATATCCTTGGGTGGCTGGAATGTAAAGCATCAGGGATTTAAATGAGGAGGGACAAAGAGGGTCGGGTATGAAACAGATGTTACAGTGAAGTAAAGTTTGAGGAAAGGGCAGGTCTGACTACGTGTTCAGAGCATTAAAGACCCAGGGCTGAAGGGTCCAAATGGGAGAAAGAGAGCAAAGAAGACAGAACAAACAAACCAGAGTCCCCTACCACCTGCCTAGGATCATCCTGTGGGCAGCTGCTCTTAACAAATGCTTGCACATGTGGGGACCCCCACACATGACATGGGAAGGAGCTGCTCAGCAGAATCCTAAGAAGCAATCGTTCCAGGTTGGTTCCTTCTACATAAGGCTGCAAAGCTGACCTCTCCTTGCCTTCCCTCTCACACACTGGCTTCCACTCCGAGGTTGCTTCTTGTTATCAGGTGCTTTTATTTATTGCTATTATTGTCGCTGGGTTGTTTTTCATGTGATGATTAGCATTTGCTGAGGACCCACCATGCTTAGTTTTACACTTTACCCTTGTAGCAGACACATGACATCAGACCTATTGTCATTAACAGAGAAAACAGAGGCTCCATAAGGTCAGAATGTGGCCAAAGGACAGACAGAGGTGGGACTAGAATTCCAACCATGACATTCTGATCTTTGACCCTCCTCTTTCTTCCATTACCTGAAGGAGATGTCTTTAGGTAAATCTAGCTACACACACAAGCTTAGCTGTGCACAGTGGGGATCTACCACTGGAATTCAACTTAAAACAATTTACTGACATTCTGAGGGAATATCTGTCTCTCAGGGAAAAACTCATACTAACCAAACTCATCAACTGCATATGCATATATTGCAAGAGAGAGCTGTGATTAGGGAGAGACCAAAGTGCTGCAGTATGAATGCTGACTCCCACATTCACTTGTGCTAAAACCTCTGACAAATTATTTAATTTCTCTGTGTTTAGTTTTGTCATTTCTAAGATGGGAATCATAATCCCCCGACTGTGGTGAGTTAATTTCAACAAAGCCCTTGGAAGGGATTAAATGCTCCATATACTATTGACTATTATATTATAATTGACAATGGGTCTCTTTGGAACTTTTGAGATGTAAATCCCTCAATAAAACAAAGTTTATATTGTGTTCTCTTTTCTCCCCTAAAGTAAAATCATGAATTTCAGATGCTAATAAGAACTCAGTCACATCTACAATAAAAAGCACAGCTAAATGACTGTATACTTACAGAAACAAATATTTGATGAGAAAATTAATAGCAGTAAAAAAGTAAATGCTTTCAGAAACTTTTGACTAAGCCATTTTTGCTAAAATTATTTGCTGGGCTAAAGATATGTCATTCCTGTCTAATCCCTCAGTGTAACTGTCGCAAGGTGTCAAATGTTATATTAACTGGAGTTACTCCATGTCCTTGGGGGAATGAAATTGCACCTTAAAAAAATTCAGGGTTTAGGCTTTTAATTAATTAAAGGCAGTTGGCCACAAATAAGGCTGAATTCCTAAGGTTTATATTTCTGTGTTCTCTGAACAGTGCCTAAATGGTCAGGCAAAATGGACCTCTTCCTTCACTTAACCTTAATTTTAAGATAAAAGTATAAATTTCATTTTTTTCAAAAAACCAGTTGTTTGAAATTCTATTTTCTACTGATGTATTGGTGCTACATCATCAAAACTTTAAAATATCCTGAACATAAACCAGGACACTCTGGTTCATTAATTCACTTACCACACTCTATAAATAGTGAGGGATTTTGTTTCTTGTTTGTTTGTATTTGTTTTGAGTCAGAGTCTCACCGTGTAGTTCAGGAGGACCGAGAACTCACTATTAGCTCAGGTTGACCTCAAGCTCACAGCAGTCCTTCTGCCTAGTCTCCCGAGTGCTGGGATTACAGGTGTGCATCACCATTCCCAGACAAAAGTGTGATGTTTGTATGTACCACACACAGCTAGGTATTCAAGTCCTTTTTAATATTTATAGCAAGCCACTACATTTTATTTCTTGTTTTATGAATAAACAGACAGAGCCCAGAGAGGTTAAGCAGCCTAGCAAATGTCCAGCTGAGAACAAGGGAAAAGACCGAGATTTGCATTCAGTAAACATTGTGATGCTACTACTGGGAAGCTTTTTGAAGAATTGGAAAGACAATTTCTTGTCTTCATCTCTTATTCCTTTAGCTTTACAGCAAAGTATGGGGTTTCTAGTTGTTAGGGAGTAAGGCTGATTAAGAAGGTCCCAGTTTAAAGAATTCCTCTACTTGATCAGGAGGAGGTATAGAAGGTCCAGGTTTAGGCCAGGTGACTCAAAGTCAGAGCTGGAGCAGCCTGCTAGGGAGGGCTGAGGGGAGTCAAAAGCATGACTGGGGACACAGAGCCTGGGAGCAAGTCTGGGAGAGGAGAGGACCCAGAAACACAAGAACCCACCCAGGCGCGTGACTGTAGGAGCTGCACACAGGCAGGAGCATAGAGAAGTCTGCTCAGATCCCTGACGCTGACTCCAGCAGGGCAGGGTAGGGGACCAGGGAGTCAGAGACAAGCTGACATGCTGCCATTTCACTGATACTAAATGGCTTTGGGAGGTTTTACAATTTGCCCACTGTCTTTACCTGGTATGTTGTGAAAGCAGACTAATGGTACTCTATGGAGAATATATTACGTTTTCTATGAGGATTTTTATTCTCCATAGAAAAAAAGTCTTGTGATAGGATAGAGATGCAGCTGTTTTAGAAGTTTAATAAATTCTGCCTTTTCTCTTGCATAGACTACTTTAAATTTTTATTGCTGGAAGAAAGTTATGGTCATCTTCTCTAAAACCTTCTTTCACAGATGAGAAGCGAAAGCTTGGAGGGTGGCAATGGTTTATTCAGTGTTTCCCAGCAAGAGAGGGCTGGAGACAGAGCCATCCTACCCAGCCCTTGCAGGCCCTGGGGCTGCTTCCCCTGAGCTGAGCAGAAAGCTCAGATCAGAAGCCCTTGTCCCGCCAAGCTATGATCTTTTAGCCACTCAGGCCTCTAGCAGTTGGTCTACATCAGTACAGGGCAGGGAGAGGGCTGCTCTGCCTTATTAAGCACAGGTTACATTGCTCATCACAGCTGAGCTCAGGTTTACCCAACCCTGCTGCTCCTGGGGTCACTTAGCCAACGCAAGCACACATGCCAGCTGTGATTGCTGCAGATGGCCCAGCCCTCTTCCCCGGGCAGGCAGTAAACCTTGCCTTTCTCCCTCCAGGGACAGAATTCAGTTGCTCCGATTTCCTACCTTGTACAGCTGAGCAAGGAGCTACTTATAGCTTTGTTACCATGTTCCTGTCTAATACAAACAAACAGTGGTATCCCAGCAAAGAGATTTATGAAGAGATGTTCCTTGTTTCCTGCTCTGGCAAGAGAACTTCATTAGCACCAAGGACCTGCCTGCTCCGGGGTTTTGGGTGAAATGACAACTTTTACTTCCTATTTCTGCTTAGCCTCCTATTTTTTACCTTTTCACTGTCTCTAAGGCCACCTAAAAACTTGGATGTGAAAAGTCCAATCTTGTAGAACATTAGGGCTGCAAGGGACTTAGAGACCTCCTGCTGTCAGGACTCAGTGATCAGAAACAAGACTGATGTAGCCGCTGCAGACAGCTGGACCAGAACCAGCCTTGAACAGGCTTGCTCTCCACCGGCAGCCTCATCCCCACCTGCCCCTCCAGGCCCAGGAGCACTCCAGCCAGCTCAGGTCAGAAGCGCACGTTGTGCCATGGTGTAACTCTCCAGCCACATAGACCCCCAGTAGCAGGATTCACATCAGTGCTAAGCACTTCTCGGCTCCAAACCCCCTGCATTCACTTTCTCTTGCTTTGTTTTGTCTTTTTTGCAATGGGGATTGAAACAAGGATAAGGGCCGGACTTTAATCACACCTGGCTCAATAGGGTATAGGACAGAGATTACATGAGGAAGCAGAGGAGGCCAGAGAGTTTAATCCTTAGAAGGTCATAAAGTCTTGGGGTTGACTTCAGAGATCCACCAGCTATGAATTTGAGTTTGTCTAAAGGGGCAGGGAGACCCCAGATGACATCTGAGTAAACATATGTTTATAAAGAATACAAAGTAGAAATATTGTTATTTACTGCTATACTCAATTACACTGCTATATTCAATTATGCCTGATGATACAGACATTCTATTGAAGATAATAAGAAACAATACAGTAATCATTGTAGATTACTTGTACTGTGGTTTTATACGACTTTTTGGTTTCATGTTTTTACAGGAATTCGTTTTGTTTTGTCTTGCTAAGTTTTGTTTTTCCCTCTAATACAGAAAGGATAGAAATACATGTAGAGGTTCATGCATGCATAGCTGTTTACACTCTCACTGTTTGACTATCTACTTTGTATGCTTTAATTTTGTAACTTTAACAACTATTTCTAAGAGGACAATATGTAATTTATTAACTAGTGATTTCTTGTTGTTTATCTTTTTTTAAAATTCTGTATTATCTCTACCCTTTACATGCTTTTGTTTCTCTTTAAATAAAAAAAGAATACAAAGTAGAGACAGTACACATCATAGTACCCCTTTTGAAATGTATTTTTCTTTGTAAAAATTAAACAGTAGCATACTAAGATCTCCCATGCATAGCGATCATATTTAATCGGGACAGCGGATACCATGCTGTTCTCCTGTTTTAGCTGTTTACAAAGGCATACCTCATCTTCTTTAGTGTATCTCTGTCAGGGTTGGTTGGGGAAGTTGTAGAGTGAAGTGCGTGGAGTCCGTCTAGACCTGCCCTTGGTTAGATCAAGCAGAGAGGGATTGAAACCAGAGAATTGTAACTAAGAGGTGACTTAGGGGCAAGCTCTGGCTGGCAGAATCAGAAGTGGGCAGGGATCTAAAGAGCCAGGTAGAGGGCTGGTGAGCACAGGGTATTTAAACCAGGAAAAGGGGCTGCAGTTAAACTAAGGACAGATATGGTAGCTCGGCAGATGGGGCAGCTCACTTTGTGGTGCCTTTAAGTGTGCAAACCTGGACAGTCATGTCCTAGGATATTTAAGACAGGCCTCAATGGCTCAGATCATCAGCATGAATCTGGTTCTTTGGGGACAGACATCAATCAGGCATGGTTGGCAGTGTTGCTTGCCAAGTCATGAATGTCTAAAGCAGAACTTAGGATAATCATGGAAGCTCTAGGTCAGCCTGAATACTTTCAATAATGGGAAACTCACTACCTTGTGGTTAAGTAGTCATCCTCTCTGAAGTCAGTTCCTGGATCACTGGAAACTTATTTCTATTGCCCCAGAACTTGATCCTAAACATAATCCTACTAGATATTTCCCCAGGGTTTTGTGTACTGATGACACCACCTGGAACAGGCTGGCAGTGGTTAGTGGTGAAGCTCAAAGCCAGCAAGGGACGATCCCGTTGAAGTTATGAACGATCCCCTTCCTCTAGGCCACATAAATTTGGCTTGTCCGGGGACTACACTGAGTCAGCATGTTCCCTCATCATCAGGGCTAATTAGCTGTGGCTAACAGTTAGCCAGCCCACAGCTGACCACAGATACATGAGGGATCCCTGCTGAGACCAAGCGAACCACCCAGAGTAGCAGTGCAGCTCTGCTCAAAGTACCAACCCACACAAGTGAAAGCTTAATAAGTGGTTCTTGTTTTAAGCCACCAAGTTTTGTGGTGGTTTGGTGTGAAGCGAAATCTAAGTGGTCAGCTTTACCTAGGGGACCCATCAACTTCCCTTCACAGCACCCTGCACCCAATCCTGGCAGAGCATCAGATCTCTGCACTGGATCACAAAGGATGCTGAGTAAGGAAGGAAAAGAAGGGTGAGTCAAATCCCTCTCCCTGGTGCAAATAGCAAATGACAAGCAGGGCCCTTGACTGGTGGCCTCCAGTGTCACGTTGGTCTAATGTCAGAGCAAGGTCTTTGAGGATAAGGTTCCAGTCTGGAATGTTACAAACCATGCAGGGTCCCATATCCCAAAACCGAAACGTGAAACTGCATCTCGCTTTGCTCCAAAGGCTCTCTTTTTTCATGCTAAAGGAGATACTTGATGATACATTCAAATATATGGTTCCACTTAGTCACAATTTCCATATCGTCTTTCTCCATAGATAAGTTTAGCAGAAACCATATTTCTTATGAAAACAAGCTGTCGTAACCCACAAAAATGCAGATATATGTTTGCATCCCAAAGCTGAACTGTGCTATCATTTTTGAAAATCAAATGTAGTATCAACATAGTGAGGATCTGTGGGCTCAGAGGAGGCAGAAATAGAAAGCAATGAAGGACGGGGCTGTCTCATTTTGAAGATTACCACAGGGATCTTCAGTGGAAAAGAACAGCATTGGTTTCAGCTACCTCCGAGGCAGAGATGTCGGTACCAACAAGATGTGTGTTAGCGTCAAGCTGAGAAACAAGAGCTATTTGCTTTCATATCTGCAAGTGCCGTGATTAGAACTTACAGAGTTTCTACTAACACTTGCAATATTATGATCTAAATAGAAAACAGTTGTTTAAAACCTCTGTTTCTTAGAAAAGTTTATTGTAAACTTATCCTTAAAAGTGTTAAGGACATTAACACTAATTATATAGTTTAAAAGTCCTAAATAAATAGGATTTGTGTCAAGTACCATATAGCTAGTCTGTATTTCTTCCAGAAGAATAAGCTCAGGTTTACCTGACCCTGCTGCTCCTTGGGCCACTTGGCCAACCCAAGCACACATGCCAGCTGTGAGGGTTGCTGTGAGTTCGAGTCCTGCCTGGTTTACATATGTAATACCTTAATCACATTTGCCTGTTTTAAAATTAGCTTTTAGGGTAGCTAAATACTAGAGACATCCTAGCCACCCTTCTTCTTCTTATATCACATTCCCTTCCCAATGTGATATAAAACAGAAGGGAGGGGAAGTAAACATACACAAAAAGCAGACATTACATTCCTTAAAAGCAGAAATGAAAACAGAGAAATTTAGGCACTTTTCAAACAATCGTGAATAAATAGAGTGAAGTCAGAAAATTATCAGCATGATTTTTTATGTTCCCACTCCCTAAATGTTTGTAGGGATCCAAAACCAACCTAGCTCCCTGGAAAAACTGTGGAGAAGGTAGAGAAAGCTCATGAATGGAACTCAGGCTGAGCTAGAATTAGTACCAGAAGGATTCAGTTCACCCTCACCCTGAATATCCTTCAAAAAAAAAAAAAAAAAAAAAAAAAAAAAAAAAAAAAAAAAACCTGAGCTAGTGAAAGCAGGGATTAGGAGCAAGGAATTGCAAAGATTGGGAAATTTAAAGAGGACAGATACAATTTAAAGGGATAATCTTCAAAAGGCACAAGTAAAAAAAAGGAAAAATTCACAGGAGAAGCGCCGGGCAGGAATAGGGTGTTGGATGGGGAGTGAGTGAGAAAATTTAAAGTTCTAAAATAACTCAGAAAAATTCACAAAACCAGAAAACTTAGTAACCTTCCTCACACCACATCACAACAAACATGCCTCTGCTGCAGTGTCCAACTAAGAGTGCTATGAAAACAGTTAAGAGAGAGGTCAACAAATCCACACAGAGCAACTGAAAGAAAACCAGGAGATGATATATATGACACATAGCACCCAAGGAAAATCTTCCCAAAGCCTGGTTTTAACCAGCTATGAAGCAGATCAAAAGCATAAGTCAGTCAGCACTCTGATCAGAATTCAATACTTTTAAGTAAGATTCAAGCATACATAAAGCATATCAAATAGGAAATTCAAAAACTCGTAGAAATGGACAAAAATCAGGGAGAAATGAAGAGTGTCTTACACTCAAAATAGAAATAGAAACTGGGTATAGTGGTGCACAACTGTAACCCTAGCTCTCTGGGAGGCCGAAGCAGAAGGATTGCAAGTTCAAGTTCAGTCTGGGCCATGTAGTGGCTTAAGGAGATCCTGTCTCAAAATAAAAAATTTAAAAAGGGCTGAGATGTAGTTCAGCACAAAAGGGAAATAAAAGAAAACAAAAACAAAACAAAAAAGAAGCAAAAAAAAAAAACCAGGATAAAAGAGAAGGTGAGAAAGAAAATAATATTCCTATTTTTAGAGTACTTGAAGCAGCAAAACAAAAAACCAAGCAAATATTCAGAACTTTGAAGAAAACACTGGAGATAGAAAAACATCGTATCTGAATCTACCTATTGAAACTCCTCCTGGAACATTGAATCCAAGACGATCAATTTTAACACATATTCCAGTAACACTATTAGATTTTAAAGACCAAAGAGCTCCTACTAATTAGATCAAATAACTTTGATGGAAATGGAGCCAAGGGGCTGGGGATTTAGCTCAGCAGCCTGGTAAGTGATAGGTTGCCAGTTCAATCTGTGGTACAAAAAAAAAAAAAAAAAAAAAAGGTAAGAAAAAACCCCCAAAGAAACAAGGAAAGAAAAAAATAGAACCAAAATAGTCTGGCATCATATTTTTAAAAATGCATCAGGCTGGGGTGATGGTGCGTGCCTATAAATCCAGCACTCAGGAGGCTGAGATAAAAGGGTTGCTGTGAGTTCGAGTCCAGCCTGGGCTACATAAGTAAGTTGAAGGCCAACTTATACTACACAGTGCACCCTGCCTCAAAGGAAAAAAAGAAAAGAAAAGAAAAGAAAGGCATCAAACAAGATTGCAGTGGAACAACTTGTGGAAGAATTCAGAAGCCGGAGATGTAGTTCAGTGATAGAGCACATGCCCGGCATGTGTGAGCCATGGTTCCATTCCACAGCACCACTCCCAACAAAAGCAAGCAAATGAAAAACAAAACAAAACAAAACACTTTAGCTAGGCATGGTGCCCATAACCTCTGCTACTTGGAGGACTGAGGTAGGAGGATCATTATATCCAGTCAAGCTGTTCTTCATCTATCAAGACCAGAGAAAACCAGTTTTCAACTTACAATAACTAACAAAATTCTTCTCCTGTATTGAGGAATCTACTCAATAATGTATCCCATCCAACTGGGTGGTGATTAGGAAAACCTTAAGGGGAGAGCCTCTGCTGATGAGGCTTCCAAAATATGTAATGACACATCTAAGACTAAACCAAAGGTCCGGCAAGGGTGAAAGGTCAATGTACAGACTTTATTTGGGTTAACAAAATCGAAATAATTTATCTAAAAAGTGGAAGAGGAAAAGGAGCTGGAACAACTTCATTGTACAAGGCAATAGGTGCCTGTTAAAGAATGTTAGAGGGAAAACACCCGATAAACTGGTAAAAGATTAAATAACAAAATGGGAGAATGAGCACATTAAACAAAAGGTTTTGGAATACAATACAAACCTTGTTAAAAGAGGAAGAAGCATAATGGATACAACAAGACACAAATTATAAATGGCACAGCAGAGACTGATCATGTTAGTCCTCACAGTAAATGTGAATAAATTTAATTTACCTATTTAAAGGAGAATATTCAGTGTGGTTCTTTATATAAAACCTAAGCATACGCTGGGGACTGGGGATTTAGCTTAGTGGCATAAGCACCTGCCTGGCAAGTGCAAGGTCATGAGTTTGATCCCTGGCACCAGAAAAAAAAAAAAAAAAAGATAAACCTGAACTAAACTGGTTCAGAAAGGATAAAGGAGATGGATAAAGACATGTTTGTGAAATGGAAAGTAAAAGATAGTGGGCATCATGGTCCTGAAATCAGACAAAGTAGAACTCAAGTCAAAAACATCACATACGACAAACAAGGAAACTTTTTGTGGGAAAAGCCAAAATTGTCAATGAGCATATAATATTTAGGAATATATATCTACCAATGTAGCAACTACCTTTATGAGGCAAAAGCTAAAGAAAATGCAAGGAGAAATATAGAGATACACTAATGATAGGTTTTACTAGTACAGGACACATCATCAAGAGGAGAAAACTAAGAAAAAAGATCTAAACAGCATAATCAGTCTCACGAATACTCATTAAACTCTATACCCCAATAATAAAGCATATATCTTCCTTCCAAATGCCCATGGATCAGACACAAAAATTGATCATGTATTAGGTCAGAGAGAAAACATCAATAATTTACATAAGGTAAAAATATTACAGACAACTTGCTCTGATCAAAATTCAATAAAACTAGAAATTACTAACTACAACAACAATAAACCAGAATAGTTCTTGCACCTGGAAGTAATAACATTCTATAAATAACTCTGGCAAAAAGGGAAATATGGATTGAAAATTGGAATTAAAAAAATTAATAATGGCAATGAACATACTATATATCAGAGTTCATGAGGTGAAAAGCAATTATCAGAGGAAAATTAATTACAGTAAAAATATCAGGAAAAATGAAAAATTCTCAACTCAGAAAACTGGAGAGGAAAACCAAAGTAAGCCAAGAAATGTACAGAGAAGAAAGTGAAAACTTAGAAGCAGAAATTAATTAAATAAAACATTGAAAAACAAGTGAACTAATGAACAAATAAAAATTCTATTTTTTTTAGCAAAATTAAACTGGAGAAATCACTAATTTGATCAAGAAGAAACAGAAAGAAAGCATAAGCACACAAAATGACAAAAAGGAAATAGCCATTGTTTCAGAAGAGATTTTAAAAACGAGACTATTTTGGGCAACCCATTTGGGGCCCTTCTGTCTTTCTCTCTCTCTTTCTCAGACAGAAGCTTTCTTTCTCTCAATAAATATATTCTGCTCTTAACCTCCGTTGTTCCTAAATTTCATTTTTCGATTTTAGAGAACATGAACTCCTACCGGACATAGTAGTTGGGGAGTTTAATTCCCCTACGTCATTTGGAGGTCTTCTCCTGAGATCACTGGATGGGGACATGGGCAACCCAATGCCAAAGCCCCTTACTCCTTTGGAATGCATCCTTAAGCGCTGGAAGATATGCAACCCTTTCATGTTAAAAAAAAAAAAAAAAGCTGTTTGATATTTCTCTGCACATGTGCATAGCCTACCTACCCCCTACAACCAAAATGGAATACAGAGGGAAGTATTAATTATGGGGTTTTTTTACAACTAAAATCATACCGTAAGAAAGAGGAAAAATTGCTTTATGTTCAAACTTTTTTTAAATTAAGAAATAATTCTTATTTATGCTCGAGGTATAATTATAATTCTTATGAATTAAGAATTATATGACCCAATTCATAGGTCTCTCTCAGTGACTTGAAACAAATTAAATGGGCCTGGGTTTAGCTCAGCAGCACAAACGCCTGCCCAGAAAATGCAAGGTGAGTTGGATCCCTGGTACAACAAAAAAATTAAGCTAGAACTAGGAAAATTTTCAGATGACCCCAGTAAGTGTATCAATGTCTTTAGTGGACTTACTGAGACTTACAAGCTAGGCTGGAAAGACACATGTTAATCTTAAATCAAACAATGACTTCTAGTGAGAGACAAGCAACATTACAAGCTGCTATTGCATTTGGAGATGAATATTATATTGTTAATTTTAAAAATCCAGAAGGAAAAAAAAAAGGGCCAGAAGAAAGATAGCCAGGGGAGGGGGCTGGGGATTTAGCTCGGCAGCATAAGCGCCTGCTTTGCAAGTGCGTTGTCATGAGTTCCCCGGTACCAAAACAAACAAACAAAAAAGGAATCAGAAAGACAGCCAGGGGAATGACCAATGCCCACGAGTGCACAAGCAGTTCCCACCCAAGACCCCACTGGCCTGACAAGAAGACAGGAGATCGGAGCAAGAGACATTTTCAGCGCACATTCTTGAAGGTCTAAGAAGGACAAAAAGCAAGCCTTCTAGTTATTTAAATTGTCAGCTATTTTTCAGGAGAGAGATAAAAATGCCTCTGACTTCTTAGATGGTTCACTAGATGCACTAGTAAAGCATATCTCCCTAGATTCTGATGCAATAGACATGTTCACTACCCAGTCAACCCCAGATATTAGAGAAAGTTACAAAAATAGACTTTGCTCTTGATAGTTCACTTAAAACTTTAGTAAAAACTACTTCCTTAGTGTTCTATAATCAGGACTGGGAGAAAGCCGAAGAGAGAAAACAAAGAGACCAAAAAGTGGTTGCCTTTGCTGTGGCCTTGAAAGAAACAGACCTTACATCTGATTCTCAGGGCTCCAAGAAGAACTCAAGGACTAGACCCAGCTGCTCCTGCTGTGAAAAGCCAGGCCACTTTACGAGGGACTGCTCCTAAGAAGCCCTCCAAGCCATGCCCTGACTGTAAAGGCTGCAGCTGGAGAGGAAACTGCTCTCTGAGGCTAAGAAAAACACTAGCAAATTAAGTCCAGCATGACATTCATAAATTCATATACCCTAGTGTTATAGACTAAATGCTCATGACCCCCTCCTCTACATCATATGTTGACCCCTAGTCCTCAATGTAAGGGCTGGAGAAGCAGAGCCTTTGGAAGGACATGAGGTCATAAAGGTGGCACCTTCATTAATGGGGTTGGTGGCCTTATTGGAAGAGACATGGGGGAGACGGTCCCTTTCTCTGCCGTGAAAGGATACAGCAAGCAGGCCTCATCTTCCAACCGGGGGAAGAGAGCCCTCCCCAGACTCTCAGCCAGCACCTTGATCTCAGTCTTAATGATCCTCAGAACTGTGAGAAATAAATTTCTGTAATAAATTACAGAATACTGGTCTATGGTATTCTGTCATAGCAGCCTGAACTGACCAAGACAATAACCTAAAATCAAGGAGGAAAGAAATCAAGAGAAGCAAATGTGCAAATGACCCGGAAAGTGGAATTAGCAGACCCACCCAGAGAAAAAATACTAACTTAAGAAAAAGATAGAAAAATGAAGATATAGGAATTTTTGGAATATATATATGTAGAGGATATATATGTATGCATCTGTATTTATAACTATGTCTTTATCTTTATCTATATCTGCAAAGGATATGGAAAAAATACAGAAAATCTGTGGGAAGAAAAGCAGAAAAGTGCCTTAAGGGACATATTAACAAAAAAGCAGCTTGTAGATCTTGGTTTAAATAAACTAACTTTTGGCTGGGGATTTAGCTCAGCAGCGTAAGTGCTTGCCTAGCAAGCAAGAGGTCATGAGTTCGATCCCTGGCACAAAAATAAATAAATAAATAAATAAACTTTATAAAAAGTAAGATAATCAGGAATATTTGAGCACCAACAGGATCTTGAATATTAAAGAATTTTTTTAAGTTATGTATGATGATGATACTGTGGTTTTACATATACAAAGAGTCCTCATCTTTTACGAATACATTATTTAATCTTACTGATGGGATGACAGAATTATTTGCTTTGAAACCGTCTAATGGGGAGGGGAGGGAGACAGATGTTAGTGGATAGTGGAGTAATAATGAGATAAGACTGGACACATGTAGATAATTGTTGAAACAAATAACGGGCACATGAGGATGTTTGTAATATTCTGTCTGCTTTTGTGTAGGCTTAAAAGTCCATAATGAAATTTTAAAGAAGGAAAATAGGAGTTATGAAAAGAAATCCTTCCTCCTTCTTTGGTGACTAGAGTTCCTAATCCAATATTGGTCATGCCAATCTCTGCCTATCAATGATAGGCTTTAGAGTTAGGTCATTCTTTCCAAAGCAAACATTAAAACAGTCCCAGTAACTTAGGCTACTAAATAAGCAAGTTTTGATTTGCATTTGCCAAGCTAAATTTGCCTGTTGCAATTGAAACATGAGATCCAGTGCCTCCAATGGACCTCTAAATCCAAGTATTGGTCCCCAGTTCTTGGTTCAGGGCTTCTTTTCCATCCATGCTGGTTTAGTCTCTTGTATCATGTGTCTGATCATTAATCCTTACTCCTAGAACCTGGACCTGAACCTTCTTGAATACATCTCCGAAAAGATTAGTTGCTGAATTCTCCATGACTAGGATCTGCCCATCTAACAGAAGCTCTGATAATAACATGCCAAGCTGGCATCTCTTGGCCAAGATATCAACCTGAGAGCTGGGCATGGGGGCTCACTTCTGTAATCCCAGCACTTGGGAGGCTGAGGTGGGAGGATTGTTGCAAGTTTGATACCAGCCTGGGCTATAAAGTAAGCCCAAAACCACCCTGAAATGCATAATGAGACCCTGTCTCAAAGAGACCAGAAAAAAAAAAAAGATATCTGCCTGAAACTTGTTGTGAATGCTAAGCAAGGAGGAGACATTTGCAAAAGTGTAGTCAATTCTGGAACAATAAAACGAGCTAGTTTGGGGAAGAGGGAGAAACTCCTGACAACCCAAACAGTGAACCTTCCACCAGACAGGGAAACAGTATCACCAAATGCTTTTCAAAGAAACAGAGCACATGAGACCATGATCTTGTGACAAACCGAATTCAAGTGCTCGTTGTCTCATCTGTTTGCTATGAAACATGAGACACAAAATCACTTGTCAGATCCTATCTTGAACTTCATTACCAATTTCAGCAGAAGTATATTTCCAGGAATGATTTTCTAAATGACCAAAAGTGAATACAAACCCATATTTTTAAGGTCACAGAGTTACACAAAATTATGTCCCCTCAAAATGCAAATCTTAGTCCTGGTTCAAAATGATCACTCCAGATTCACACACCCATACCTTTCACAATCCCTTCACATGTAAATGAGCATACACAGAAATACATCATTTCATAGCCTAAGTTTTGCAACTCAGGGTATAATAAATACAATAATAATCCAGCTAGTCCTGGAAGTCTTTGGTAGAACCTGGATATTTCTTTGAGCCCCTGAATACTGAGACACAAGAAATATCGGTCACTCCTCAGCTTTGTACAGACGTAGGCAGCTTGACTGCAGAAAGCTAGCCTTCTCTGCTTGGACAACATCAGCTCCTGTTGCTGGGTTTAATCTCTTTACAGTTCTTTGGCACCAATTCTGGCACAGAGATCAGTGAGGCTGTTCCCTGACTTGAGTGCAGAGAAAATTTCCCCTTTTTAGGTCACAAATTCAGCCTTCACTCATCACATCACAGTCACTCTTTCCACGTGTCAATTTTAAACACCGTTATTAGTAACATTTATGAAACACTGGCAAGTGACAACTATCTTGCCTTTCTTCTGCTATACTTGGGCATTTCAGGAGACTAAAACACAAGAACTAATTTGTCTTTGCAGGCTAGGATTGTAAAAACACAGAGTGGGCTGGGAATGTAGCTCAGTGATAAAGTACTTTGTCTGGCACACACAAAGCTCCGGGTTGATTCCAGTATTGCAAACAAAGCAAACAACAATGACAAAAACTGATACCCATGTCTTTGAAACACAGATGAATGGGGTTCATAGTGAGTTGTCCAGGGACCCACAGAGAATGTAAACCCACAAAGAGTGGTCCTCCCGTGCTGGCTCCTCAAGCAGTGTCTAGCTGCTCCCTCATTACCTCACCACTTGAAGATGTAGTCTCCTTGTCCTACATTTGGAATTAGGTGGAGCCACCTGGGCTGAGCTAGGAAAATCTCACCTGGGTTTATGGCTTCTTTAGAGAGGGGTCAGCATCAGAGCGAGTTTGGTTTCTGGCTGGCCAGTATTCCATGGTCTTGATTGTTTCTCCTGGTTCTCTTTTAGCCACTAGGTGGTGTGTGTCTCCTACCCAGCATGCCCCTGGCCATGGAATACACACCCTTGCATTCAGTTAGGACCACTACTGCTGCCCAGCTTTCAGTTCTGTTACAATGAAACCATGTATTCTGCAGCAAAATCCAACTGTTTGTTTTTGTGCTTTACTCTGAAAAAGCATTCATTCCTCACCCATGCCATCCCTGTACTCTCTGCCCCATCCCTCTACTGACTGAGTGAGCCTGGCTCATCACACAAATATACCTCAGGACACTGCTGATTGGACTAGAGCCAGACTCTGCCTTAACGTGGTCTAGATTTTCTCTCCTGTTATTTGATAAGGACCCGAAAGTCATAAAAGAAGGTCTCTAGTCACCAGGCAGTGAGGAATAAGGCAGGCTGAGTGGCAGAGAGAACTGTGCCTGTGCCAACCAAACTCAGAGAGGGGCAGGATGAGGAGCCCAAGCAGAGACTGGTCCATCCTCAGATCAGAACGAAGTGGTGGTTGCTGGGAAGCCAGGTAAAAAGGTTGCTAACAACCACTCTTCTTTTTTGAGTAGGTTTCTGCTTCTTATAGTCAAACATTGCTGAGTGAAACCACAGTTGCCTCTGAACACTTGTCCCGCAAACTCTGGCTTTGAGTCCTCATCCTCTCTCAGCCTCTCTGCAGCATCTGCCCATGTCACCCCACCTTCATCCTCCACTCTTATCCATTCATACTTTCCAGAAAAGGTGCTGTTGAGTTCTGCTTGCTCTCATGTTCTAGTTGTTCCTCCCGCCCTGTCAAGAAAGCTGTCTCACGAAACTCAGGATTTGGTCTTCTCCTTCAAGAGACCTCAGCTTCCACAGACTTTCCACTCCTACTCCGCGTGCATTTTTGTCTCTACTGGATGTCTCTACTTTGATGACTCACTGCGAGCTCAGCCTCTTGAAATGTAAACTTGCCATCTTTTCGCCCTCTCCAGCCCTTCTTGCGTTCCCATTTCCACTTAGAGGACCTCATTATTTCTGGCTTGTGGCCTGAGCCTTTCACAATGCTTCTGCACCTCCTGGTGATTCCTGCTCACTATTTGCCTCCTCAATTCACTAGAAGCTCCATGAGGGAAGGCATTATGTCAGTGTGGAATATGACTGTATCTCTGTCCTGGGGTCTGGACACTAAGTACAAGGGGTCATTTGGTAAGTGTTTGTTGAATGAAATTTTTAAAAAAGAATGGTTAGTTTGTATTTTCCTCTCTACTTCATCCCTCTTGTCCCTCTGTGTACAATCCCTCACTATGCCCTCTGGATTCTCCTTCCCCTAAGTCTCCTTCCTTATCATTCCCTTTGCTTAAGCCAAATATCCACCTACCTCTTAGAGCTGTTGAAAAAGCAAGCATGTAGCATAGAGCCCAGCAGGTGGAATTCTGGGGAAATGGTGGCAGCAGAGTGTTTAAAACTTCCCAAGCCTGCTCAGGTAAACAAATAGGACAACTGATGGAATCTCAAAACTGCACCAATATTCGCAAGGAAGCTAGGTAAGATGTTATCTTCTGAATGCTTGGGCATAGGAGGCCAATCAGGGAAGCAACAGGCACCATAGTTAATCCTGAGAAACCTCAAATAGCCAACAGGTATTCACTGGAAAGCAGTGGGTTAATGGGTGAAGCAGCAGCTCAATTGTCCCTTTTGTCTACAGCTGTGCCGGTGTCACACTGACAAGGTGTAAGTATGCAAGTGTGGTAAAGAATTTTAGCTCATGCACTTCTGTTTTATGGTACATAGTAGAAAGCATTGTGCACATGTATGTGCTCAAATACATATACAGTCTGCTGTGTTTAATCGAACTGTAGCACTCTCTGAAGAGGTTTAGCTTCTGCCTAACTTCAGCTTTGGCCCAAGGATTCAGTTATAACTGACGATAAGTCAAACCCAGAAACACAGTCTTGTTGAGATCACATGGCAACTGCAGTTGGCAGCCACAGCCTCAGAAATAGGTCTGAAAAGGTGCGTAGATAGAGGCCAGAGAAACACATAGGCAAACATGCCAAGGACAGCACAGCTATAACTTTTAGAATAAATAACTTTCTCACAAAGTATTGATGTAGTAGGACCTTAGGGATTCTCAAATTATTCTACAGACTTACAAACACTTGAATTTATAATTTGCCTCAGGCAAAGTCATCACAGAGACCAGGAGAAATTCCAGTCATTATCTAGTCCAACCCCTCAAATTGCAAAGGAAAGGACTAAGGTCTAGGTTAATGGGGCCATATCCTACTAAAAGTAACCAGCAAGGTACTGGAAAGAAAACATGTAGTTTATTTGGCTTAGGAGAGAATGGGGGGCAGGAAGAAAGAAGCACAGATGTGCTTTTAATTTCTCTTTATAAGAAAAAAAAAATAAAGAAATGAATGTATCCCTCCATTCTCAGTAGCTAGTCTAAAGCCAAACATTGTGGAAAGGAAGAAGCCGTCGATCTGGAACTGACTTACCCAGTGTCCTCTTAGCATGAAGAGCAGCCAGAGGGAAGAGTCCTCTCTTCTGAGATTACAACTTTTCAGCACTGCCCTCCGCCTGCAGTCCGCCTTCCTCAGGATCACATGGAATCGTTCTATAAATGTGCATTGGCTTAGGGTTGGGAACGCTGGCCTGCGAGGCAGTGGTGTGTACGCAATCTGACCCGGGCCAGAAGGCGGCTTTCCAGAGGGCTCTGCAGCCCTGAGGGGAGGAAAACAGTGGGAGGAGGGAAGCTTGCAGGTACTGCCTGCCTCCAGCTCTTGTTTATCTCCTCTGTGTTTACCTGGAAAAACAAGCTTCTATCGACTACCTAGAGTTGCAATTTAATGTAGTTGGAGCAGTTCTATATTTTGGCTGGGACCTGGCACTTTGCAAAACAAAGCCACCTTAAAGTAATACAATAAAATTAGAAGTGCTTCTAGTAAATGGGGCAGGTCGTTGCCAGCTTCCACTGACCTGATACTATCATGCTGTCCTATTAGAAGATGTTAGCATACTCTCCAGAGAAAGGGATAAGGAGTTACTCTTGGACAAATTCTAAATAACAAGCTACCTAAAATTTCATTGATCTTTAATGAATTAAAGGTGCAACCATGTAACAGCAAACCGAGCATCTATTAGAAAGGATGTGGAGATCTCTATATGCCAACTAGAAACCCTTTAAGAACATCATTAAGTGAAAAAGGGCCAAAACAGTATGTATAGTATGTTATCTTTAGAATAGAAGAGTATAAACTGCTATGTATGTACCACATCATATGTAGTATGAATATCTATAATCTAAATGTAATTATAGAATACACTGTAGTATGATATATAAATGGCTGGAAATTCACATAAGAAACAAATAATAGTGGTTAGATTGGTGACACAGAGAAAAGAAAACCATCTCCTCTTATTTCCTATCCTAAGCTAGAAATTTTACCACTTGTACATACAGTGATTTTTACATAAAAATAAAGGCAATCTCCTTTTCACTAGAAATGTTTAATTTTCCAGATTATTCTACTATTCAGTGTACTGAATTCAATTAACCAAATCTCAGGGATTTTTTTCCATATATTTAAAAGTTTTGGCAGGGCATGGTTGTACATGCTTGTAATTCAGCTACTCGGGAGGCCAAGGCAGGAGGGTCACAAGTTGAGGCCAGCCCGGGAAACTTAGTGAAATCCTGTCTCAAAATACAAAATAAAAAGCTCTGGGTATATAGCTCAATGGAGGGTATCCCTAGGTTCAATTTCTGGTACTAAACAAAAGAAGGAGAGAATGTAAAAGAAAGAAAAAAGACAGGCAGACAGACAGAGATTTTGCCAGGTTGTTTTCCTTAAGAAGAGAGAGTTTTGCATTAACCAAAATGCTGAAATACCAAAGGACCTACCTGAGCATGTTGAACAAGCAGCCTGCATTGTGATCACGAGCCATCCACTTTCCAGCAGTGATTAGCTCACTTGCCCACCTGCTAAGTGCCTTCTGGTCTTCCTCCATGGCTTTCTGTCCATCTATTCCGTTCCCATTTTATTTATCTAGGATCTTTTGCTTAGTCTTGTCCCAAACACTACTACAAAATACTTAGAGAAAGTTGCTCTAAGCATTTTAGATACAGTAAAATCCCTGCCAGCAGTCCAATGCCTATAAATAACAGTGCGCTTCCTCCAGTCCTCAGTAGCCCTCCCCTCCTCTCTGAGTACCCACCGACTTTCCACACAGGGCAATCACAAAGTGGAGCTTTTATTATTCATTTGCCCAAAGTGATTCTTCACTTACACATTAATTAATTTTAAAAAATCATCTGTTAGTTTGAGAAAATTTGAATTATTTTCAAGTTTACTCACAAAGTGAGGTTTCGTTAATTTTTTTGTTTTGTACTTGCCCAATTCAAGCTCACCTAGACATAGTCTTGCTGAAGTCACTAGCATACATCAGAAAGAAAACTCAAAGAACGCAAAGTGCTTCTCAGGCAGTGTGTGGAGCTACTGATTATTTAAAAGTTCTAAGAAGAAAAAAATTCAAAGTAATGTTTAGTATGACAGTACACAGGCAGATTTATTTATTTATTTATTTATTTATTTATTTATTTATTTATTTTGGTACTGGGGATTGAACTCACGACCTTGCTCTCTCCAGGCAGGTGCTTAAGCCACTGAGCTAAACCTCCGGCCCCAAACAGGCAGATTTATAAACATAAAAAAATAATATTTAAGGTTCTTTATCTCCATATATAGTTACAAAGAAATTGAAACAAACAGGACAAAATTTCACTCCTCTCCCTCAAGAGGCTTTGTTAAAGTGAGGACAGAAACTTAAAAAAAAATACTTGTGGAGACAGTAAGGTGGCAAACTGGAGAGGGCATGTCAGGTGACAGGAGGTTTCCCTGTGTGGACAGTGGAACATGGGTGGCTGCCTGGTAATAGAGGAAGCAAGGCAGAGCCCGTGTTTGAGGTGACAGGGAGGTGCAAGAGACTGCAATCAAATACTAGCCAGGCATAGTGGCACATACCTGTCATCCCAGGATTCTGGGGGGTAGAGGCAGAGGGGATGGCAAATTCCAGATCAACCTGAGCAATTTAGTGACTTATACAGATCCCGTTTCAAAATGGAAAAAAAAAACCCCAAAAAATCAGTTGGATCCCAGTACTGGAGGAAAAAGGGTGGAGAACAGAACAGGTGATAATGTGAGCCAGAGTATGGCTGTAAATATAGATACAGCTTCTCTTCACTGCTCGCTTGCTGCTTCCCTCCCTCTCTGGGCTCTGGTCTCTCCTCTGATTAACTGGTGTCAGAAGAAAAATCACAACAAATTTGGTTTAAAGACCTTAATTGGCTTTATTTGTTTCTAGAAGAGGGAATCACTTCATTCCGAAAAAAGAATGATTGTTCTGAGGCGCTGAGGAGAGGACACTGATTTTATCGACAGAGAAGAGCCAAGGAAGCCGAAACCAAGCACCAAAAGCAGATTGCTCATTTTAGAGTTACTTTCCTTTTACGGCACCAACCAATAACTGACTGATATCTGGTTACTTTGGAAAGGATTAAAACAGGTGAGGAGGAGGAGGATGACTGAAATTGGCCTATTTAGGAATTTGGCTAGTTTCTCTCGGTCTCCTGATTTCTTGGAAGTTCAGTTAAAAAGTTTAGTTTCCTTCTGCTGAAGCAGGACTTTAGTATGAACAACTCCATTTTGGTTTGTCCTGCTGGGCCGAGTCCAAACTGATGGCCTCCTATATATTGTACTTAACACAAGAGATGCCAACTTAAAACTGAAAGGGAGTTTGATCCCTGATTGGAAAAAAAAAAAAAACCTGAAAGGTTAAAAAAGAACCTGAAGAATATTTCCCCAGAACCAAGAATATTTCCCACAGTTGGAAGAGATAAATCTCCAGACTGATAGGATCCAGTCAGGGCTTATCTCAGTAAACAACAATTTCTCACAGTGCTGTGGGTTAGCTGGGCTCTTCAGGTTCTTCAGGGCAGTTCTCACTAGGGGCAGAGCTCACAGTTGATTAAGGTCAGTCAACAATGAGAGCTGGAGTCTCCTGCAGGGTCAACGGGGCTGGGCAGCCACACAGCTCGCTTACATGGCTGGCAGATGACACAGGCTTTGGCTAGAAACTGATCTGTGGCCTACATGTGGCTTCTACAGTGTCTTGAGTTTCTTACAGCAGGGTGTGTTGGTTTTGAGACTGAGTACTCCACTCACCATCTGAATCCAGAAGCAGTATCACTTCTGGTGTATGCTATTGGTCAGACTCCACACTGCAGTGTAAGAGTTTCAAAGAATTCATAGCCATCTCTGCCATGTCCAGCACAGCTCTCAGGATGGTGGAAGGATGAAGAAATAAAGAGTCAGACTACAAAAAATTGAGCTCAGGTGGAACCCTCTCTCTTATGGGAGGAAAGGAAATGCTCAACCACCACAGCAGGTTTACTTAAACATTCAGTAGGTTGACATCCCTCTGCCTAGCAACCTGCATGCAGGATAGCATCGGGGCTTGGAGTTCTCTGGATTGGAGCAGTTTGTTACACAGCTTGCCTCAGCCCTCCCTTTGTTATCCCTCCCGCCTTGCTCCAGCCCCGTGTGATGGATCTCCAACTTCAGCCACTCCCCAAAATCTCTAACCTACCACCTATCCTAAATATTTCCAGAAAACAAAATGAAACAGGTCCTTGTTTTCAAGGGTTCCAGGATGCTCTATTGCACACAAGGATGATTTTTGCACTGGAGGCATCTGAGAATCAAAAAATGCATGAAAAGGCTTTGTCTGAATTTCCCTTGTCAGCCTAAAACCAACCCTTCAAACACAGAATTCAGCTGTCATAAATCCCCTCCATGGGACTTTCAAAAACAAAGGAAGACTGATTCTTATCACAAAAAGGAGATTAGGAGCAGCACCACACCCAGATAGATAAAGGCACCTCCCCTGAATTCTCCTACAGGCCCATTTATCTTTCCAAAAATCCATTGTCTTGTCCATAAGTTTCTCCCTCTCCCTCCCCTAGTAAGAAGCATGTATGTCCTCATATTGCTCAGTTCTTTGGGGTATTCATTTCTTTCCATGATTGCTCTGCACACATAAAATTAAAAATTAATGCAATTTGACTGTCTTTTCTCCTGTTAATCTGTCTGCTGTCAGTTCCACTGTCAGCCCCTCACTAGCCTGGGAAGGTAGAGGGAAAGCCTACACTGACAGAGTCATAAGAATCAGAGAATCAGAACCAGCTTCACTTTCTTACATCCTCTCTTTATGTACCACACACCAGCCACATGTGCATTCCTAAAGTTTCTTGAATATGCCAGAGTCGTTTTAACTTCAAAGAAGTCTTTGCTATTGCTTTTGTGTAGAATATGGTTTGTAGGGCCGGGGACTTAGCTCAGCAGCATAAACACCTGCCTTGCAAGTACATGGTTGTGAGTTCAATCATTGGTACCAAAAAAAAAAAGAAGAATACAGTTTGTATATTTGCAAAACTTCACAAATCAAGTCTCAT